>CBVK0102206683.1:0-33374 GCA_900067695.1 Picea abies
TATATATATATATATATATATTTATTTATTTATTTATTTATTTATTGTTAAGTCCATAGAGTGATTGAATTTTATAAAAAAAATATCCTAATTATAATAGTTTTATTAATTATTAATGCTCATTGTTTATATATATATATATGTATTTATATATATGTGAGATATAAATATTTATCTACTATATATTCAAATTGAATTAAAAAGAAAGGCCACTAGATCATGATGAAAAGTGTGCCACTTGTTTTAATTTTAATCTTTATAAGGGTGAGGGTAATTACCTTTTATTAGATTAAAATTAGAAACTCCTTTAACATCCAAATCTTAATTTTCTTATTTTCTTTCTTCTCCCCCTTCTCATCTAATTTCTTTCTGCTCCTCCCTTCTCACCTATGATTTTATAGTTTCTAATTTTAATTTTTTTTTCCACATAAAGGTCACTAATTTCTTTCTGCTCCTCCCTTCTCACCTATGATTTTATAGTTTCTAGCCTTTTTTTTTTTTTCCACATAAAGGTCATGATTTCAAGCATAAAGAGGCCAACCATGATTTCAAACATGGAGGAGGCCATCCATGGTTACCTTTCATTCCTTTCTTCATTCTCATTTTTTTTTTCATTGTTTGAATGATTTATTTATTTTTAAGTGGTTGTTTTTGTTTTTATTTTTTATTTTTATTTTATTTTATATCTTCGTAATAGATTTAATAGATTGGAGATTTAAATATTTTAGTGCAACATTTCATATATTATGAAGATCTAAGAGTATTTAATTTTTCTTATTTTAAATATTGTAATTTGAAAAAAAATAGGACATATTTTTTCATTATTCATGGAAGTATTTTTACTTTTGTTTGGAGGTTTAGTAGGCATGTATATTTGTGTTTCTAATGAGTTCAATGGAATTTTTTTAAGAAGGAAACGTTTTGAATTTTTGGTCACTTCTCAGAGCCGTTACCTTTTAGAAAATTTTGGGAAAAATAATTAAAAGATGAGTCTAAATTAAAATAAGTAAATTTATGGGTTTTTTTGTTAGCTTCAAAATTAGCTAAATAAGTCCTTTGAAGGGAGAAAGGTGTTGGGATTTGGGGAAAACAAATTCCTCCAAGGATGGATTTGAATCCTACTATTCTGCATTGGTTGCAACTAAAATAGACCAAGTTAGAATATGGATAGGAGTGCATTTNNNATATGGATAGGAGTGCATTTAATAATCAGTTTCTTGTGTAAATGTATATAAATTCATGTAAGCTCGTAGAGGCATATACGACAGAGTGAGAGGAATGAGAGAACTTCCAAGTATGATGTAATCTCCATGATATTAATAATAAGACAACTGATGCCTATGCTTGGTGGACGTAGCCCAACATTTGGGTGAACCACGTGAAATCCCTGTGTTTCTTATATGTGTGATTGTTAATTATCATATGTGAATTTATTTTTTCCGTATTTGCAATGCTAACAAGTGGTATCAGAGTTGGTTAGAAGAGAGGTTTCAAGGGCGTCAAATTTGGGAGGAGAAGCAACATATCTGTGAGGTGCGTCGATTTCCACATCGTCGCAGGTCCCTCCACTGGAAGGGTGCGACATCATACTAGTCAAACTTAGCACGTTTGTGAAAGCTTGAAATCATCACGGCCCAGCTATGAGGTACAATGCATAGACCCTTTAATATTGTCGCACTCAAATTGTATCGAGACCTGCGACAACTCCCTAAAACTCCGCGGATAAAGAAACATTCGCATGATTTTCTTCTTCAAAATTTTAAGGTATGGTTCTTTGGAAAAGTAAAGGTGGAGGAATAAATTAAAAACAAAAAGTGTTTTTTAATTAAAAAGTATTAAGTCACATGGGTGGATGTGTTTTAAAAGGTTTTTTATGGAGTGAAAAATTTAAGGTATAAATTAAATTAAAAAGGTTTTATGGAATATATAAATTCTTATTATTTTAAACCTTTTGTGGTTATCATTTAACCTTATTTATTAAGGATCCACTTTTTTCATCCATTGGTTAAAGAGCCAAGTATTATAAGTTGTAATTTGGGTATTAGGAGATTTTGTGCTAATGGCTAAGATGCAGAGTTCGAAGTTTGAAGTTGAAAAGTTCAGTGGTAAAAGCAACTTTGAGCTCTGGAAGCTCAAGATGCGGGATTTATTGGTGCAACAAGGGTTGCAAAAATCATTGGAAGGCAAGTCAAATAAACCAACAACCATGACGAATGAGGAATGGGAAGATCTGGATGCAAAATCTCTTAGTACCATTCGTTTATGTATGGCAGAGGATGTTCTGTTTAATATCGTAGGAGAGGATAAAACATCAGGATTATGGAGCAAGTTGGAAAGTCTATATATGACGAAGTCCTTGACGAGCAGAATCTACTTAAAGAGATAGTTGTATAGTTTGCGGATGAAATAAGGTACAAAAGTTGTTGACCATTTAAATAACTTCAATACCCTTATAGTTCAATTGACTAGTATGGAAGTTAAATTCGAAGATGAAGATAAGGCTATTACACTATTGTGTTTGTTACCTGAGTCTTGGGATAATCTAGTCACCTCTATTAGCTTTAGATCAATAGATGTTTTAGATTATGACTCTATTGTGGGAGCTTTGTTGGCTGAGGAGATGAGGAGAAAATCTAGTCAAGAAACCTCAAATTCAAAGGCGTTGTTGGTCATAGGTCAAACTAAAGAGAAGAATGAGAGAATTTTTTCTCGATCTAAGTCAAGAAACAAAAAGGGTAAAGCAAGATGATGGTACTGTGGCAAAACATGTCATCTCTAGAAAGATTGCTGGAAGAGAAAGGAATATGAGGAAAACTCTATGAAGGAATCAAATTTGGTTGTAACAAATTCAGGTATGATTGATCAAGTTATATTCGTTTCTAGTAATTTACAATATCAAGAAGAATGGAAGTTAGATTCAGGTGCCTTCCACCACATGTGCTCACATAGAAATTGGTTCATTTCTTACCAATCTATTGATGAGGGTGTAGTGTTTATGGGAAATGATATTCCCTGTAAAACCATTGGGGTTGGAAGTATTAGAATTAGGATGTTTGATGGTATTATTAATGAATTAAAAGATGTTATATATGTACTTGAGCTTAAATCAAATTTGATTTCATTAGGAGTGTTGGATTCTTGTGGATATAAGTATACATGTCAAGGTGGAGCACTCACATTGTCGAAAGGTAGTTTAGTAGTGATCAAGGCAACAAAGGTTGATAACCTTTATAAGATGGAAGGGAGTACTGAAGTAGCATCTGAAGTGACAAATGTATCATCTTGTTTATGGAAGAAGCATCAATGTCATAAGAGAAAGAAAGAATTGCAGGTATTGGTAAGCGGTAAATCATTTCCAAACTTCAAATCTTTGTTTCTGAATTCCTGCTTATATTATATATCTGCAAGTTATGATGGTGGTATAAAGGGATGTTGTTTGTGGGATGCTACACAAGGTCATCATTGACAGATATATAGTATGTATGGAACAACCAAAAGGGTTGATTCAAGATCACAACGGTAAATTTGTTTGCATGCTAGATAATTCATTGTATGGCCTATTGGTACCCAGGAAAATATACAAGAGGTTTGAATCCTTCATAGTGAGTCAGATTTTTTCAAAGAGTAGGAATGACTATATAGTTTATAGTACATAATATTGATGTTATTTGCTAATGATATGCTCAATGCAAGACGAAGCATGGATAAAATCAGTAAGAAAATGACCCAAGGGGATAGGACAATTCAAATGAGGGATCAAGGAGAAACAAAACAAATTATGGGCATGGAAGTACATAGATATGGTAATGGTAAGTTCTGGTTGGAGTTCAGTATGAACATTGTAAAACCAGTTTTTATCCCTCTTTCTTTCCATTATAAGTTTTCGCCAAGCATAGGTCCTGTCTATAAAGAAGAAAAGGTTATGTCTCGTGTAAGTTCAGTAGGAGGTTTGTTGTATGTGATAAAATGGTTAATACCAATTTTTTCACATGCTAATGATGTTTTCAGATACGTGACAAATTCAGGTGTTGCAATGAAATGGGTGCTTCAGCGTTTGAGAAGCACAAATGTCACCTATAATGGTTAAACTGAGATGGTCTGTGATAATTTAAATGTATATTTTGCAGGTGTTTTGGATAGGAGGAGATCTATCACTAAATATGTCTCAGAAAAAAGTCGTGGAAGACATGTTGGAGGTGGAGTGACCCCTCAGGAAATCCAAACTTGTGCAAGCCACACATGCGAGATCATGAAACCAGTTTTATTAGACAAGCTGCAGTGGTGTTTGGCTTCTCTTGGCTTGCATAAAAGATGATGAACAAAATGAAGGAGCAAGGTATCAGGTTAATTGTTGTCAAGGTGGAGATTGTTGGGATTTGGTGACAACGAATTCCTCCAAGGATGGCTTTGGATCCTACTATTCTGCGTTGGTTGCAACTAAAATAGACCAAGTTAGAATATGGATAGGAGTGCATTTAATAATCAGTTTCTTGTGTAAATGTATATAAATTCATGTAAGACCGTAGAGACATATATGACAGAGTGATAGGAATGAGAGAACTTGCAAGTCTTATGTAATCTCCATGATCTGAATAATAAGACAACTGATGGCTATGCTTGGTGGATGTAGCCGAATGTTTGAATGAACCTTGTGAAATCCCGATGTTTCTTATCTGTGTGATTTTTAATTATCATATGTGAATTGTGTTTTCCTCATTTGCAATTCTAACAAAAGGTTTCAAAAGTTATGGCCAAATCACTAAACTATTCTTCTTCATGGATATGAAACCGCAACTCCTTTATTTTTTTCTTTGTGTTTTTTTTTTTCTTTTTTTCATTTTATCAAATTGCACTGCCCTATTTTTATTTAAACTTATTTGAATGATATTGTGTGATTATTTAAGGGAATTCTGGTTACAATACTGATCAATTGGTTGAAAGATAAATTTATGGATGATGTGATCTAGATTTTTGATCTAATTTGATGTGTAGCTATATATTTTATTTTTTTATGATTTGATATACTTGCAATGCTATGAAATATTGAAAATGAGAACATGGTTACATGATGAAATCTATTATGTTATATGATATTATTGATGGTTGGTTAAGTGTGACAGGAAGAACCATATGTGCATATGGAATTCAAATTGATTCAAGATATGTGGACCTAGAATGATGTCAGGATATGTATTATTGACATGTATATGACATTTCTTAGTGTTTATTCACAATTATTAGACAATTCTATTTGATATTCTTGTTTCTATATGTGTGCAAAGATAGGGAAACATCTACAAAATAATATTACGCATGAGAAAAGGGTTGTATGAAAAGTTGTAACATGATGAGTATTGTTAGGGAGAGGAGGTCTAGGTTTCTTATTCCTACAAACTAGCATCCCTACCATATAATAGATTGAAAACATATGTTTAATGTTTTTACCTAGAGGTTATACACTGCCATAAGTGTAGGTCGTGTATTCAATCTCTTACAAGGTCGTGATGAGGTTTTTCCAAGAGGAACAAAATAATATATTAATCCTTATACCTCAATAACCATTACTCTCTCTTCTATTGTTGTCACCCACCAGGAAGAAGTCATCTCTAATATTCTCTTCAACCCAAGACCATTCTCATAATGAAAATGAAACGAATGTTAAAACTAATGTTTTTACTGCTTTCAGAAAAGGACTATCTACATCACACACACATAAATTACTCAAATACATGTGGGAAGGTTGACCAACCATGTTTTATTATTTATTCATGAACAAATATGCAATTCCATGATGATTAGGATATTTTCAACCATTATCGTCTAACCATACAAGTTACCTTTATCATGTATTTCTAATGTGTAATGGTTTTCACATAAGTCTAAGAGGTCTCCCAACATTGACCATCTAATCAAGAATAATGGAGCCATATATAATCATATAATACACCATATAATCATATATACTATTAAAAATAAAGTCTATAAATATCATAGAATAAACACTATACACTCAACCATATACACCACAATGAACCATCAATATATTCTAGTGTTAATGATAAACTAAATTAAATATGCCATATAAGTTAGCTATATAAACTTGACAACCCATATTAACCATATAAACCATAAAATGAACCACATCAACTATAATTAACCAATATTAAATATATACTTAGCTATTTATATCATACAAACATTAATCATAAAACCAATAATAAAGATCATACACTCAACTACCATTTTAATCTTATTTACCATATTGACAAGTTACTTCATATAAAAATCAACCACACATTCAACTATATCCACTATATAACCCATCTCCACTATATAACCCATCTAATGAGCCATATCAACCATAAATCTAATTAACAACATATAACTCATATATCATTAACAATATAGTCAATCATAAGAATATATAGATTCTAATTAACTATAAAATCATATAAAAATCAATAAACCAATTATACCATATAAAAATCAATATCAACCATAAATCTAATTAACAACATATAACTCATATATCATTAATCATATAGTCAATCATAAGACTATATAGATTCCAATTAACTATAAAATCATATAAAAATCATTAAACCAATTATTCCATATAAAAATCAATAGTGAATTCAACCATATGAACCACAAAAGTAAATCATCATATGCTCTATTCAACTATCTCTACTATGTTGCAGTGCGTGCATACTAACATATAATAATATTTATATATTCCTACTATAACGATATTATAATAATTTATTTTGCAATAAACGCATACTATAATTCCATGATTATAGTAATCTAATTATTCGATAATTTTTAATATTAGCACATGGCCATAATATTTATTGCATTAACATTACTATATTGTTTTTTATCGATAGTTTACAATAACTGCAAATGTATCAAATGATAAGGAGAACGAAAATTCTGAAAGTAAAATTTTTCGGAGTATAAAATTGCAAAAGGGAAAATTTTCATTTTCATAGATTTGGTTTCTCCTATAATTTAATAAATATGGGTTTAATATGAATGGTATATTGCTTCAATTTTTATTTATATCTTTGCTACCTATTATTCAAATTATCGGACAGTTAGGATAAACCGGGTAAGTTTTATGGACTAATATTGGAGAATATTTTTTTATTTTATTTGAAATTTATGATAAAAGAGTTAAGGGGCAAGTTGGTTTTTGAAATTATCATTTGACATTAAACCACGCTGAAGACTACTAAACAACCAGGTTATTTTCACTTATGTACTTTGTATCTAAAACGTTATCACATACAAAATATTCATAAATAAGATATAAAATATTTTTTATTTTATCATATCAAAATACCTTTAAGGTAGGGTAACACCTTACAATTAATCCATTTATGGAAGAAATCCATTCTTATTCACTTACCTCCTAAGGATGGGTGACCTCTTAATGAGATAAGATCCAAATAGAATAAACTCCACACATCATAAGGAGGACCCCACCCTTATTTACATCCAAGAAACTCCTAACTACCTAGTGGACCTTCTTTAATGATACCACATTACATTTATTCAATACTAACTACTATAGTGGGTCGCATTTAATAATAACACACATAGTGGACCTAGTCCACTTTATATTGAATGACCTCCACTATTATTACTCTAATGAGTCATTTTCCCGCCATTACACCACTAGGGAGGATCCCAACATTCTCCTTGTCATTTTTTTGACTTCAAAAAGGATTTTGAGAAATTTCCTAATAGATTTTGCAAGATGCTAGAAGATATCGTGCTTCCTTTTGGATTGAGGGTTGCAATTATAAGGATATACGAGAGGGGTATTTCAAAGTTTATAGATATCAATCACTAGTTAGAGGAAATCAATTGTAATGTAGGAGTCATAAAAGGTTGTCCTTCATCCCTTGATATTTTTGGTATTTATATTGACAAGTTATTGGCTTCCCTTGAGGAAGAAAGTTGTGTAGGATAAAACATGGAAAGATTAATCATCAACATCCTTTTCTATGCATATGATATTGTCCTCTTAACATGACTTCCATATGACTTCGATAAGCAACTTAAAATTGTAAAATATTTTTGTACTAGAACTCTTGAATGTTTGTAAATACAGATTAAGCAAATGTAATGATCATTAAATAAAAGAAAATCACATAATAAAATTTGTTTACAATAATAAAAACTTAGAAGAGATCAATTTTTATATGTATCTTGAAATTGATTTTCATCACAAGTTAAATTGGGACTACAGTGTTGATAAAATAAACAATGGAGGTTGGAAAACATATTTTGGTCATTATAATAATCTTAAAGATACAAAATTTTCATCTTGGAAAAAAAAAAAAAGGTCCTAGTTGATACCCTTCTTTTCCATATTCTCTATGGATGTAATCTTTGGGTATGTAGTATCTCAAGAGAAACTTGAAAGAAAATCCAACAAATTTAATTTTTTTCATTATTATAAAGAACCTTGAAATTAAGTGTAATACACCTTATCCAATCCTCCATTTATAAGATGAGATTCCACCCAATGGTAACTTAAGACTTTGATCATGTACTTAATGTACACATACATGTTAAGTAACATAAAGAATGAGAGGTTTTCAATCATTTCTTCAAAGTTTAGTAAAATCCACTCCAATATCAAAAGTGTTGGATTATATATGGAGTTTCTTTGGTGAAATAATTAGGGAATAAAGTAGGAGGGAATCCTTTAAGATATCAACACTATTAAAATAATTATCATAGTTAATTTTAAAGAGAATTGGAGTGATAAATATATTGAGAATAAGAGAAAATTGAATTATTACAAAAATATCATTAACCTAAAGTTATAAGAACAAAATTTTCTTTTTATTGTTTTTAGCTCTAAAAAGAAAATAAATTTATTGCAAAGATAAGAACAAATTCCCATGACTTTTGTAGTAAAAGTGGAAATTGGACAAGACCGAACATACCTTGGAACAAAATAAACTATACAATGAGTGAGACAATAATCATCGTTAACTTCCCCAAAGGAAATCACTTGTAATATAGAGCAATTAAAGTTATCATAGGTCTCCTACTATATTTTATATTTATATCGACAAGTTAAATCTGCATGGAGGAAGAAGGTTGTGCACCAATAAAAATAAGAGTGTTAATCATTATCTCTCGGATCTAGAGCACACAGACCCACTCAACATGTTGCACAAAGACTGTGCGGTTCAATATTTTTCGTTGAGAGATCAAAATTCACTGCGTAGTTTGAGGACTGCGTGCTGTGATGATACCACTAATAAAGAATTTTCTTGTAATAAAATCAACACTGCTCTACTCTTAGTACATAAGTTCACATATATACTTTCAGTGCAGATTCAATAACTTATAAACTTACTTAAGCTTGCTCAAAAACAAAGAGAAAGTATTTTCAAAGTGTTTTCATATACCAAAACTTCAAAAATAATCATAAATATACCAAAACACAAATAATTAATTTATTACCAACTTGGATGCTACGTGCTATTACAAAATACAAAACTATGCAGATCTTCAAAACCAACAACTTCTGCAATTTTAAGAAAACATAGCTTGTGCTCTCAGACTTCTCCAACTTATTATACATCTATTGATGCTACTCACTATCAACTATATGTCATCTATTTATCGACTCAGAAATATATAGACTAAGACTAAGAATTCCTATAGAAGCTAGCTAACTTAAACATTTAAGAAAACAATAAATTTTGAATGACTCTATCTGAATAACATGACTCGAGAAAGATTAAAGATCGGTTCATTAATAACTCTCCTTATTTTTGTGACAGACTGGTTCGACGGAGACATAAATATCATGATTTATAATTAATATCTCCAACACTCCCCCTTCATTATAAGTAGGTGGGAATCACAAGACACACAAAATTTACATCAAAAAACTTAAGTTGAAATGAATTGTCAAATATCTGCAATTGCGCAGACTCCTAGAGAACTGCACAGATACTGAAATGCATCTCTTACCAAAGATTTTTTAAATATATCTGCGATTTGATCTTCAAATTTCTTTTTTATTCACCAATTCTCTGATAAAATGATACCTTATATCAATGTGCTTGGTTTTCTTGTGAAACACATGATTCTTGGACAATCCGATGGTGAAATTGTTATCACAGAACACTGTAGTTCGTTATTTTTGTTCCTGCAGTAAATCTTTTAACATCATTCTCATTGAAATAGCTTGACAAGTTGTGCTTGTAGCTGCGACATACTCAGATTTAGCTGAAGAAAGAGTCATAATGGGATTCTTCCTTGAGGCCCATGACACTATACATGTTCCAAAATGAAATGTGTAACCAGAGCTACTTTTTCTATCATCTATTCTACCTCCACAATCGTTGTCAATATATCCAACAAGTCTAAAATATTTTGAAGTAGAATACATAATGCCAAAGTATTTTGTTCCATTTACATATCTCAAAATTCTTTTACCTGCCTTCCAATGATATTCTTTTGGAGTTTCCATGAACCTTGAAATTATGCTCACTCCATATATAATATCATGCCTTTTTGTTGTCAAATACATAAGGCTTCCTACCAACCTTTTAAACAGAGTGGTATCCACTTTAGATCCTTCATATTCCTTCCTTAACTTCAATCATGATATGACAGGTGTTGGGGATGCTTTGGAATTTATCAAGTTGAATCTTTTCAAGATTTCATGTGCATATTTATATTGTGAAATAAATATACCAGCTTTGGACTGGTGAACTTCAATGCCCAGAAAATGTCTCATAAGCCCCAAATTAGTCATTTCAAACTCATCCTTCATGTCTGACTTAAATTCTTCTATGCCAAAATCACCTGTAAAAATCAAATCATCTACATATAAGCAAACAATCAACATATTACCTCAATGATTTGATTTGATGTACAATGTTGGCTCACAATCACTTCTTTGAAATCCATTCTAAGTGAGGTAGGAGTCTATGCGACTGTACCAAGATCTAGGATCTTGCTTTAATCTATATAACGCCTTCTTCAATCTATATATTTTGTTTTCGTGTCTTGGAATATCATATCCTTGTAGTTATTCCACATATACTTCTTCTTCTAAATCACCATTCAAAAAATATGACTTTACATCCATTTGATAAACAAGCCATTTATTATGCACAACAATAGCCAACACAGTTTTGACTATTTCCATCCGCGCAACTGGTGAAAATGTTTCATTGAAATCTATTCCAGGTTGTTGTGTAAAACCCCTTGCAAATAACCTCTCCTTGTGATTCTACACATTTCCATATGCATCTTTCTTAGTTTTATAGATCCACTTGACACTTGTCACATCCTTTCCTTTAGGTACATCTACCAACTTCCATGTCTGGTTGTTCTCTATGCATTAAATTTATTCATCCATGGCTTGTACCCATACATAATCCTTGACATCTTATTCAAAATTTAATGGATCATCCATTTGCAAAAAAAGAGAAAAGATTGAGAATGAATTTCTTGTATAAACATTGTAGATGTCGTGCATAATTCTTTTCTTCCTTGGTAACAGACTTGCAAATGTTGGATCTAGAGATGTAGAACTACTCAGACTATTTTTTAGAGTTTGTTGCACTCTTGGTGTGGACTTTGAACCTATAGATCTCACTGTTGTGAATGATGGAGTAGTTTGAATATTTGTGTCGCAGTTCCAGGAGTAGAAGGCACTGTGATCTCACTTATAATTGGTGTTTGAACCACTTCATCCTCCATGTCATCATACCCGATAGTATCAAGAATTTTAACTGTCCTTTCTATGCTTCCATCCCATGCTTCATTCTCCACAAATTGAACATGTCACAACTAATTATGAATTTTCTTGCAATAGGATCATATAATTTGTATGCTTTTGTATCTTTAGAGTACCCAACAAATAAACATTTATGTTCTTTGTTATCTATCTTCTTTCTCAGCTCATGTGGAACTTGTGCATATGTGACACAACCAAAAACTTTCAAGTGCATAAAAATTATGCTTCATTCTTGTCCAGGATTCTTGAGGAACTTTTTTTTTCACACTTTTTGTCGATCACCTATTCATGATGTACACCAAAGTTGCTACTACCTCAACCCAATATTCATTTGACAAATTTTTGGTTGCTAACATACTGTGTGCCATCTCTATGATGATGTAATTACTCCTTTATGTGACACCATTCTGTTGTGGTGTATACCGTGCAGTGAACTACTTGTGAATGCCATGAAATTTACAAAAGTTCAGAAAATCTCTTGAAAAATATTCACCATCACTGTTAGTTCTTAGAACCTTGATGTAGTAACCACTTTGCTTCTCCACAAGCGATCTGAATTGCTGAAAACAACCAAATGCATCAAATTTATGTTTTAGAAAATAAATCCATGTTTTTCTTGTGAAATTGTCAATAAATGTAAGAAAATAGGTGCTTCCTCCTATAAATGTTGTTTTCATTGGTCCACATATATCTGAATGTACAATTTTCAGTGGATCTTTTGCTCTATATGAATTGCCAACTGGAAATGACTCTCTATGTTGCTTTCCAAAGATGCAGCCTTCACATAGTCTTTATGGTTTTTCAATTAACGGAAAACCTTTCACCATATCCTTTGTATGTAGTAGATTCATACCTCCAAAATTTAAATGCCCAAATGTGAAATTCCACATCCAGGAATCATCCTGCACTTTAGATTGAAATGTTTCTTGCAATTATGCACCACTGTCTTTTTATTTCTTGGAACTGCATGAACTACCTTTTTCTTCTTTGGAACAACACACACTTTTTTATTTTCTTTTTGTTATAAATGTAGTGCCATAGTGCACATCTTTTGCGTCATATGAATCTTCTTTTATTTTCCTCTTCATTGTTGGCTTCAATGTCAATGGAAACATTCTATTGCTTGTCATCTGAATTCTTGTAATAAGTTGATTTCTTGAATGTCTGTCCAAAATCACACAATGATTTTCTTCTATATAGATTCTATACCCTTTTTGTAACAAGTGTCCCATGCTCATCAAATTATATTTTAGGCCAGCAACATATATAATATACCTCAGGAATAAGATTTTGCTCCCCCTGTTTAGTTAAAATGTTAATACTGCCTTTACCCAAGACAATGACTTGAATATTGGTTCCAAGTGTAACTTTAGTTTGGACTGACTTATCCAAACTAGAAAACAATTCTAAGTGTCTTGCCATGTGATTATTGTAGCCTGAGTCTAAATATCATATGTCACATGGAATTTATTGAGCAACATTGCATTAAACTGGAGAAATTGTAGAAATCTCTTTAGTGTGTGCCATAAACATAGGAACGATGGGAGTATTTGCACCGTTTGACTCATATTGCCATTGTTTATTTTCATTCTATTGTCTCTTCTTGCATTCATATGAATAGTCTCCACACTTTTTACAGTAATGGCACTGAATCTTTGATTTATCAAATCTTTGACTTATCAAATCTTTGACCACTTGGCTGACTGGTATTTTTATTTTGACCTATACCACTAGTATTTGTAGGACTACTATTATGTCCTCCTATAGTAGAACTCCTTCCTTTGCCTCTAGTGTTAGATCTCCCCCTTCCTCTTCCACGGATTATCGATGACTACACGGAAAATGCATTTTCTAATGACATATTTTATCTATTTAATCTGTGTTCATGGTTAATTAAGGAGGCTTGCGGCTCATCTAGACTAAACTAGCTCAGGTATTTGTTCTCTTCCAAAGTCACAACAAGAGGATCAAATTTAGGAGGAAGACTCCTAAGTACCTTCTCAACAACCATCTTATCCTCTATGGTTTCTCCATGAGGCTTAATATGATTTATCAAACCAATAACACGGGTGTAAAAGGATTCTACTGAATCTGTATCTTTAATTGACAGATTTTCAAAACCTCTTCCAAGAATTTGTAATTTTGAAGTCTTGACTTTGTCCATACCTTGATAATAATTTTGCAGTATGTCCCATGCTTCCTTGGCTTGCTTTGTTGATGCTACTCTTGGGAGTATGCTCTCATTCATGGCCTGATGTATATAAAACATTGTCTTTTTGTCCTTCTTCCTTTGATATTTCAAGGCATCCTTCTCATCTTTTGTGAGGACATTGTACGTTGCCTAATCTATTGGTTCCACGTAGCCATTTTCAACTATCTCCCACACATATTGACCCTAAAATAATGTCTTCATGGCCAAGGACCATAACTCATAATTGTTACGTGTAAAAGTGGGAGGTTGCAGATTTAAAGTAGAAGTCATGATTTAAAATTTCAACAATCACCTTACAATAAAGTTGTTGTTCTTGAAACCTACTCTAATAAACCTGCTCTGATACCAAATCTCATATCTAGAGCGCCTAGACCCACTCAACGCATTGTAGTTACAAAGACTGTGTGGTTCAATATTTTGTCGTTCAGATATCGAAATTTAATGCACAGTTTGAGGACTGCACGATGTGATGATATCACTAATAAATAAATTTCTTGTAATAAAATCAACACTGTGCTACTCTTAGCACATAAGTTCACATATATACTTTCAGTGCAGATTCAAGAACTTATAAACTTACTTAAGCTTGCGCAAAAACAGAGAAAAAGTATTTTCAAAGTGTTTGCATACAACAAAACTTCAGAAATAATCATAAATATATCAACACACAAATACTTAATGTATTACCAACTTGGATGTTGCGTGCTATTACAAAACAAAAAACTATGCAGAGATTTGACGACAACAACTATTGCAATTTTCAGAAAACAGAGCTTGTGCTCTTAGAATTCTCCAACTTCTTATATAATTTTGGCTGCTACTCACTATCAACTATATGTCATCTATTTATAGACTCAAAAATATAGACTAATACAGAGACTTCCTGTAGCAGTTAATCGACTTAAACATTTAAGACAACAATAAATTTTGACTAACGCTATATGAAAAGCATGAGTCGAGAAAGATTAAATATTGACTCATTAATAACACTCATGCTTTCCATGAGAGACTGGGTTGGCAGAGACGTAAATATCACTACTTATAATTAATATCTCCAACAAATTCCCATGATTTTTGTAGTGAAAGTGGAAATTGGAAAAGACCTAAAATACCTTGGAACAAAATAACCTATAAAATGAGTGAGACAATCATCATCGTTAACTTACCCATAGGAAATTACTTGTAATATATAGGTCAATCAAAGTTATCATAGGTCCCCTACTATTTTTTATATTTCTATCGACAAGTTAAAGATTGCATGGAGGAAGAAGGTTGTGCACCAATAAAACTAAGAGTATTAATCATTATCGTCCTTCTAAATGCACATGATATTGTCCTCTTAGTAAGGAGTCCCTATGGCATGATAATCAACTTAAAATCATAAAATATTTCTCTAATAGAAAAAAATTAATGATGATTAAATGGAATAAAATCACATATGTACTTAAATTTTGTTTACAATAATAACAATTTGGAAAATGTCAATTTTTATAATTATTTCATAATTGAATTTTATCACAAGTTAAATTGTATTTATAGTGTTATGAAAAGAATCGATGGAGATGGGAAAACCTATTTTGGTGTGGAAAACAATAGCAAATTTGCAAAATTTTGGTCTTCAATTGTGAACAAAAGGGTCTTCTACCATACCCTTGTGTCTTGGAAGAAAACAAAAAAAATTCAAAAATATTTAGAGTAAATAACCTTAAAATTAAGTGTAGTACATCTTATGGAATTTTCATTTTTTTTTTTTCATTTTTTTTTTTTTCATTTGTGACTAGGGGAATCGGAAGACTTCATTAAGTAGAGGTTTGAACTTAGCAACACCAACTACTTAACAACACATTCGATGACCTCTAGAACAAACTAGTGCTGGCTATAAAATCTTCATTTTAGAAGCTAGGCTTCCGCCCATTAAAAGTAAAGCTATAATCATATACTTAATGTACATACATAAGATAAATAATATGGAAAACGAAAGGTTTTTTATTAATACTTTTAATATAAAAAAAAGCCATTCAAAATCTAAAAAAGATTGGATTAGCAAAAATATTTCTCCATGAATTCAATGGAAACAAGCTAAACAACACAAAAAATGAGAGGCTTCCTATTAGTACTTCAAATATGTGAAAAATAAAAGAGGAAAATGTTCAAAATACCAATAATGTAAATAAACAATCATAACTACACAACTATCTTTATATTGTTTTCAAAACTCAAATTAAAAATTAAATTGTACATGAAAATAAATATTAAACTAGATATAAAATAATATTAACGACACAACTATCTTTTTATTTATATTGTTGTCAAAGCTTAAATTATAAAATAAATGTCACATGAAATAAATATTATACTAAATATAAAATTAAAATAATATTAACTACACAACTATCTTTATATTGTTATCAAAGTTCAAATTAGAAAATAAATGTTCCATGAAATAAATATTAGACTAGATATAAAATAAATATTAGATGAAAATAAGTATTAAATGAGATCTAAAATATTTTATTTTACTATTATATGGTTTTCTCTTTTAACAAAGTATAGCTCAAAGTTGAAAGTGTTATTTTGCTTTTCTAGAAATGAATTGTGTGTAAATTTAGTAACAGTGGACACTCCACCTATTTTAAAGGAAAGATAAAAACATTGTGTGTAAATTTAGGAAAGACGAAATAAATATTAGACTAGATATAAAATAAATATTAGATAAAAATAAGTATTAAATGAAATCTAAAATATTTTATTTTATTATTTATGATTTTCTCTTTTAACAAAGTATAGCTAAAAGTTGAAAGTGTTGTTTTGTTTTTCTAGAAATGAATTGTGTGTAAATTTAGAAACAGTGGACACTCCACCCATTTTAAAGGATAAAGAGAAAAACATTGTGTGTAAATTTAGGAACAGTGGACATTCCACCCATTTTAACGGATAAAGAGAAAAACATTGTGTGTAAATTTAGGAACAGTTAAAGAGAAAAACATTGTGTGTAAATTTAGGAACAGTGGACACTCCACCCATTTTAAAGGATAAAGAGAATAACATTTTAAAGAGAAAAACATTTGAATAACCATTGAAAAATTAAATTGATACACAAAATGAGAAGTGATTTCTTTCCGCGATAAAAAAAAAATTCCTCATTTCAATACTGCCGTTGCAAGCATGGGTAATGTTGAAAACCAGGGATATCCAATCTTGACGAAACATACAAACAATAGTGAAAGAAGAGTATTCGATAAACGTGATCGTTTAAGAAATGGGTTCAGAGTATATGAACAGTGACTCAGCAATATTTTTACGGTAACGTGGCCTTGAAAACTAATTTGATGACGTTCAACTTTATGAACAAGTAAAACTGATCTTAAATCACACTGCAGAATTTCATCCCAAGCGTTATGTTCTCATTCGCTTCAATGCCTCGCTTCCAAGCAAAACCTTCACCTTCCCCCGTATGATCGCGCCTTAAATTTGGCATACAATTCGTTTTGTAACGCAAACGGTCGAATCAATCCGTGATATTTCTGATCTGTGGAATATGAAGTTTATACAGGCCATCCTCTTAGTCATCGTTTGGTCCAGTTTCTGCAAACCATTGGAACTGGAAAATGAAAATCAGAGTCAGTATGACTGGTCGAGTATGGTTGAGAGAAAAGGCACACAGTTTGTTGTGAACGGATCACCATTTTATGTTAACGGCTTCAATACTTATTGGTTAATGCTCCTTGCCGTTGACCCTTCCACCAGAAAAAAAGTCACCTCGGTCCTTGAAGAGGCTGCTACAGCAGGCTTCACTGTAGCACGCACCTGGGCTTTCAATGACGGAGGTTGGAGAGCTCTGCAAAAATCTCCCGGCGTTTATGATGAACAAGTGTTCCAGGCTCTGGACTTCGTGCTAAGCGAAGCCAGGCGGAATAAAATTCGACTGATATTGAGTTTGGTTAACAACTGGGATGCGTATGGAGGCAAAGCACAGTACGTAACGTGGGGGCGATCTGCTGGTTTGAAACTCAACTCCAACGACGCATTCTTCTCCGATCCAACCCTTAAAAGTTACTTCAAGGCGCATGTTAAGGTAATGTGAGCAAGTTTGATTTCAAATCTTTATTATAAATATTTTTTTCAATTTATTTACATTTGAAAATCTAACTTAATATTTACATCGAAAATAAGTACATTTAATGATCTTTTAGCTATAAATTTCAATAGTATGATTATCAATTGAAGATGCTAGCATATTCTTAGTGGCCCTTCCAAATCAATGAAGTAGATTTCATGTTAATAACTTTCTAGCATTTATTTAATATGATTAAGAAATTACTGTAAGACCATCTAATTGCCACTTTCAAATGATTAACAAACTTAATCGAAATTACAAATTTATTCCATTATTAACTTTTTATCATTTTATAGTATTAGATTTACATTTGTGTCACTTTTACTTATGACAGCCATAAACCTTCATATTCTTCACTAGTTTCATATTCTTCCTTTCATCTTACCAACAATAAACCTTTCTATATTTACGAGCGATTTAACAACTGTGCTAGTTATTATGATAAATTAAAAAATATTTCTAAAATCATTTAAAAATTAAATAATGTATTATAAAGGTGATATATCTAGTGTAAATTAATTCACCTAAGTGATATGAACATTTGTATCAAAGTAACAGAAGTATAGATAAAATGGTGGATGTCTTTAATATTAAAAAATGCATGATATTGCAGGCTGTGTTAACAAGGGTAAATACGCTAACAAAGGTGACTTACAAGGACGATCCGACCATATTTGCTTGGGAACTCATGAATGAACCTCGATGCCAGTCTGATCCAACGGGGAACACCTTGCATGTAAGTTAATAATGTGATACAGGGCCATATATAGGCTAATGTAAATGGGGAAAGAAAATTAACTATCACAGAGATATCAATGATTTCAGGCATGGATTGAAGAAATGGCTGCGCATGTGAAATCTATTGATCCGAAGCATATGTTAGAGATAGGAATGGAAGGATTTTATGGGCCTTCGGTGGCCGATAGACTCAAATTCAATCCATATAGTTCGGCACAAAAGGAGGGTACTGACTTTATTCGCAACCACCAAGCTCTTGGCATCGATTTCGCCTCTGTGCATATCTACACTGTCGGCTGGTATGTATTATCAACACCTCAGTTTACTTAGTTTAAAATTAAAATTTACATGTCCAAATTGCTGGTTTCTATTTGTTGACGATACCTTTATCATTAGGCTTCATGAGGTGTGGTTAGTCCTCCCTCCACTCTTTTCTCCAACATCTCAATAGCATTTTCTCTGGATAAAGTTTATGGTAGAAATGGAAAAGGATAATTTTCTTCCATTCATGGATGTTCTTGTCTTTATGATGTTTAATGGTTCGCTTACCCATCAAGTTTATAGCTCCCATCATCATCCTGCTCAAAAATTTGTTGGTCTCAGAACTCTCATTTCTAGAGCCAAGCTTACCTCCCCACCCCAATTCATTGAACAAGAAAAAGCCAACCTGACAAAATTCTTTTTTTCCTTCTTTCCAATGGTTATTCGTTCTCCCAAATCAACTTGTAAACCTATCTCTAAATGTTGGGTCCAGAATCAGTTATTCTGGACAACCAAGAACAAATCAGACTTAATATTGGATCTGAAAATCTATCAAAATTATTGATCATGTAAAAAATCATACAAATCTTTTAAAACCCAACTCAAAAAACATATTGTTAACACAACCCACAACCCCATGCCATAACCCAGAACTCCTTCAATTCTAAACATCTCATTTTTCTTCTATCAAATTAAAACCCTTTCCTAACTAAAACCCTTTCGTGCCCAAATTAAAACCCTTTCCCAACTAAAACCCTTTCGTGCCCAAATTAAAACCCTTTCCCGCCCACCCTAGTACACCTCTGCACTCGAGCATCATTAGAGAGGCTCTCGAAATAAAACCCTTTCCTTTTCCTGCGCACCCTAGTACACCTCGGCACTCGAGCATCATTAGAGAGGCTCTCGAAATTGAATGCGTAATATTCACTTCCTTGAACATATAACCTAATTCAAATTGTTGCTCTAATCTTCTTCTCTTCCGTAGATAGGTTCTTTTGTTAGCCTTTTCTTCCATATTCTTCTATCTCTTTTTTATCTTAATTATTCATTAGAATTTAAATTAATTTAATTTAATTTTTATCATTTTATTTATTATTCACTTTAATTTTGTTTTATTTTTAATTTTTTATTATTTTTTTTTAATAATTATCTTTAATTTTATTTTATTTCTGATTTTATTATTTATTTTCAATTTAATTTAATCTTATTTTTCAAAAGATAAGATACAGTTTAATTCAGAAAGCTCATTAATAATATAGTGAAAACCTTCACTATCAAAACTCTCAAATCTCACATGATGTTTCCTGTTTTAATTGTATGGATATGGGAGTTGTTCATGTAATGTGCTCTTCCGTTTCTTTCTCCATAATCATGGTACTGGAAAGCACTGCTAGTTTAATGTCATGTCACGTGCATTGCATACAGATTAAAATAATCTCTCACACATGTAGCTGAATGATTGAAAATAAAATTTAGTTTCTCAAGACAACAACATGCATCAACCGGCTATTAATAAGAACTAAACACACATCGCTCTTTGAAACATTAAAGGGTGTATACACAGCATTTCCAATACAGCAGTGTATATATGAACATATATTACATTTAATACTATACTGCAATGTAACGAGCATGTTTCAGGTGAACATGTATTGCATTTCATGCTGCACTGCAATGTCACCACTCTGCTTTGACAATGTCTAAGCGTCCTACAGACTTCTCGGTCATCCCGAGGCACTGATAACTGAGAAGTCTATCGTAGGCTTACAGTTCTCCTATGCTTCATCTTCTCGTACTGTCAATATCAAAAATATATCTTCCGGCTATATACTTGTAGAGTGAATGATGACTGAGAAGTCTATGGGACGCTTAAAGTTATCCCTCTGCTGCATCTTTTCTTGTATTGTCCAATTAAAAATACACCTTCCGGTTATATACTTAGCAGAGTGGGATTAACATATTGGGCTTGACTCTAAGTTCAAGTAGAGGCAAACATTGACAAAATAGAGCATACACAATGCAACTATGGAGTTGTTCAACTCCTCTTCACATTCACATGAAAAACTAAAATGCAAATACATGTTATGAGATAATTCTCTAGAACATTTCATTCTTCACCTATCTAATAAATGCATACTTATCTATTTTGTATGTGCATTTAATATGTTTATCCACTATTAGTTTGGTCAAACAAGTAATGAAGGAATTATTCCATTTAACACTCTCTCTTAATTTCGACCATTACAAAAATCAACACAAACAATGTCTAAGTGTTGTCTCTGAAATTCAAAAGTATTTCTTCCCAATGGCTTGGTGAATATATTTGCTAATTGTTCTTTGGAAGAAATGATAGTAAGTTTCTCTGTGTTTACTCTTGCGGAAACACGTGATTCTTAGATAATGCAATTTATGAATTGTTGTCACAAAATATAAGAGTTGACTCATTTTTTTCATGTGCAAGATCACTAAGGATCCTTCTCAACCAAAGTGCATGACATGCTACTAAAGTTCCTACCACATACTCAGCTTCTGTTGAAGAAATTGCAACGATGGGATGTTTTCTTTTCTTAGAAGCCCATAAAATCGAGCCTATACCAAACAAAAATGCATACCCAAAAGTATTTTTCCTATCATCAACACTACCTACAAAATCACTATCTGTATATCCAACAACTGAATCATCTTATGAAGTAAAATACCAAATTCCATAATGTGTTGTACCTGCAATATACCTCAAAACTCTTTTTCTAACTTTCCAATGATAGCTTTTGGGATTTTCCATAAATTTGGAAATTAAGCTTACTGCATACATAGTATTGGCCGGGTAGTTGTAAGGTACATGAGGATTCCTATAAGCCTCTTATACATAGTATAATCATTTTTTGTTCCTTCATCTTGTTGCAATTGGTGTATTTGTTGGCTTGCATTTGTTCATTTTGAACCTTTTCAAAATATTTGTGACATATTTTTGCTGACAAATAAAAATTCCCTTTATTGTTCAACTTCAATTCCTAGAAAATATTTCATAAGACTAAAAGATTAGTCAATTCAAATTCACTTTGCATGGCTACTTTGAATTCATTCATACAATGCCATTGCTAATCCTCAGTGTGGGATCATTGTTAATCCTGTTGAACCCATTGTTGATCAATTAAGTATCAATTGTTTCAAATCATACAATGCTTTCTTCAATGCGTACACCTTGTAGTCTTTACCTTTGATCTGAAATCTTGGTGGTTGATCCACATAAACTTCTTCCTTTAAACAACCATTTAGAAAGACTGATTTAACATCCATTTGATAGACTGACGATTTGTTTTGAGCTACAACTGTCAAAACTGCTCTGACATTATATAAACGTGCTACTGTAGAAAATGTTTCTCCATAGTCAATATCGAGTTGTCAAGCAAGCCCTTTTTCTACAAGTCTTTCCTTGTGCTTCTCTACTTTTCCTTTGTCATTGAATTTTGTCTTATACACCCATTTAACTCCAATGTTATTTTTACGTGTGGGGAGATCCAGAAGATCCCATGTGTTGTTTCTTTCAATTGTTTCAATTTATTCGTTGATTGCATCAACCCATTTTTCTCCCTTTACTACTTCTTCAAAGCATATTGGTTGATAGGATAACAAAGCAAAGTGTGCTTGTTGATCCATGTCATCATTATGCTTGTAAATTTATCTCAAACTTCTTGTTCTTTGGTTCCTTAAGTTTGCTATAGTGGGATCCGAATCATTACTAGAAGAAGAGGAATATGAAGAAGAACTATGCTATGTTTGTTCTCCTTGGACTTGTAATTACAATCTTGGAAGTCTTGGTGGAGAAGCTTGTTGTCCTGTAGATTCCACCTACTTATCTTCCTGTATAGAAGGAATATGATCTACAAGTATTTCACTTGTTTGGTTATCCCAAGATTTATCTTCTTGGAATTTCACATATCTTCTTACTATCAACTTCTTGGTAATAGGATTATATAGCATATACGCTTGAGATTGTTCAATATATCCAAAAAATATACATTTTTTACTTCTATTATCAAGATTTCTCCTCATCTCTTCCGGAACATGAGCATAAGCCACATAGCCAAAGAAATTAAAATGAGAAACACTAGATTTCATACTACTCCAGGCTTCTTGAGGGACTTGATTTTTCAGACTGCTGGTTGGTGAC
Source organism: Picea abies (assembly GCA_900067695.1). NCBI lineage: Eukaryota > Viridiplantae > Streptophyta > Pinopsida > Pinales > Pinaceae > Picea > Picea abies. Next base: position 23,288 of record CBVK0102206683.1, read on the forward strand.
AAATTTAAAATATAATATGAGCATGCCATGCTTCACCCCAATATTCATTTGAAAAATTCTTGGCCTTTATCATACTTTTTGGCCATATTCATTATTGCATGATTCTTCCTTTCGACTACTCCATTCTGTTGTGGAGTGTATCTTGTGGTAATTTGTCTCTTGATACCATGCTACATGTAATATGTTGCAAATTCCTTGGAGTCATACTCACCTCCTCGATATGATCTGAGTACTTTGATGTACTTCGCACTATATTTCTCTGTCAAAGATTTAAATTCTCTAAATTTTTCAAATGTTTTTGATTTGTGCTTGAGAAAATACACCCATGCTTTTCTATTAAAATCATTAATGAATGTTAGAAAATAAAAGTTTTCTTCTATTGAATGAGTTTGCATTGGACCACAAAGGCATGTATGCACCAGTTCAAGGTGTTCTTTTTCTCTGTAGGAAGCATTGATAAAATTATACTTTTGTTATTTGGCCAAAATACAACTCTCACGGGAGTTTTTTTGTTCATTTATAATGGGAAAACTTTTGACCATAGACTTCTTGTATAAAATACTAAGACTTCTAAATGGTAAATGACCATATCTAAGATTCCACATCCAAGTCTCATCCGAGATTGATACATTTTGGGAATATGTATGTGACAAATTTACATTTCTCAATATTAAAGGGAACATTCTATTTTTGGTCATTTGTATTGTAGCTATAATTTTATTACTGGATGGTTGGTCCAATATTGTACACTTGGAACCTTAAAAAATGAACTTATAACCATGTTCATTCATCTCGCCTACACTCATTAGATTATGCCTAAGACCAGGTACATAATAAACATCATGAATATTCTTCTTTCCATCTTGTTTGGTCAATAAAAAAATTATACCCTTTCCTACAACTTTCTTTTGATAATCATCTCCCAATTTGATTTGATATGTGACAGAGCTATCTAAACTAGAAAACAAATCTTTGTTACCTATCATATGATTTTTACAACCACTAATCCAACAACCAAAGATCATGATTGTTTCTTGCTTCTTCTGTGACTTGACATGAAAAGAACATTGATTCAAATGTTCCTTCTTCAATGTTGGTAACATTTATTCTTCCCCTATTCAAATCAACTTGATTCTTTCTGCATTCACTTTCATAGTGACCAAATTTCTTGCAATAGTAGCTTTGGATCCTTGATTTTTCAGTCCATCTTGACTGATTAAAATTTATTCCTCTCCCCCTTTGGTTCTGAGAGTGTTTATGTGGTTGTTCCGACTGGTCACTCTGTTCTAAACATTTTGAAGTTGACCTCTCTCATGTTTGAGAGAGACCTCTGCCTCATCTACCTCTGCTTCAATTCCCTCGACCTCTTCCTGAGACTGAAATGCATTCTCCAAAGATTCAGTGTTTCGACTTAACCTACTTTCATGGGTTAACAAAGATCTCATGAGATCTTAAACTGTCAATTGTGATAGGTATTTTGACTTTTCTATGGCGACTACGACCATATTAAACTTATCAGGAAGGCTTCAAAGTACTTTCTCAATGAACTTTTACTCTTGAATGTCTTCTCCATGGGTGTGCAACTGATTCATGATGCTTGTGACATGGCTCATAAAATGATCCACAGAGTTTGAAACCTTCATTTGAAGAGTCTCAAAACTCTTCCTGAGTTTCTGTAACTTTGCTTTTTTTAGTTTATCAAGGCCCTAATAGGCTATTTCAAGAGTATCACATGCATATTTGGCAAGATCTGTTGCTGCGACTTTGGGGAAAATATATTCCTCTAACCTTTGTTGGATGAGCCATAGGGCTTTGTTATCCTTCTTCCTGAATGCTTTGAGGGAATTTCTCTGTGCATTTGTCATTTCTTGTATATCCATCGGATCTAGTTCATAGAATCCATTAACTATTGCTTCCCAACAATCTTTAGATCGGAGGAAAATTTTCATCTTAATAGACCATACATCATATTTCTTACCCGTTAAAACTGGTCATTGTACCAGTGTTGGAACCTTGCTAGACGCAATGGCTTAGATATCGAGCGAAATACCTTTTCCTCTGTTGAAACCAAGAAAACCAAGAAATTTTCTTAGCCTCGACACTCCCTGGCCACACCTGGATGCTTCCTGTTTGAACCTTCCCTGCGTCATGTCATGCAAACTTATTTTTGGAAGTTTTCACCTTTAGGACATGCCCTATACACTTGTTGGGGGGTGTCCTCCTCCTCCTGGACACTGTGTACATTGGCAGGGGCATCCTCCTAAAAGCATGATTTTTGAAGGGATTTTCCTCAAATTTTCACACCAGAACGACTTGTAAAGTGCTCTTCCTATTGTAGCTTATGCAAGCTCAAAAATGCTCTCCAACAACCTGCAAATTTCTCTCCAATCTTCAAAGAGTCTTAGTCTAAATCTGATACCATGTTCAAGTTTAAGCAAAGACAAACATTAACAAAACATAACATACACACAATGCAACTATGGAGTTGTTCAGTTCTTCTCCACATTCATATGAAAAACTAAATTGCAAATACATGTTATGAGATAATTCTCTAGAACACTCCATCCTTCACCTACCTAATAAATGCATACTTACCTATCTTGTCTATCCACTATTTGGTCAACTAGGTAATGGAAAAATTACTCCATTTAACAACTACATCCATTGTAGGCCACATTGAATGGTGACTTTTTCAGTCATATCAACTCTACTCTACTATTCCTACATTTCTAAAAGGAAATGGAATATATATATATAAAAGTGTATTTTAAATGTATCTCAATGAGCATACAGAATTGCCCTTTTATCATAAATACTTTGTTTTATATATATATATATCAAAGTGTATTTGAAATGTAAAGAATTGCCTTTGATCACAAATGCTTTGTTGCCTTTAATCAAAAGTGATCAAAGTTGCTTTATTTATTCAGGAAATAGAGAACATATATATTGGTTGAGAAATCAAAGTATATTCAAAATGTATCTCAATGGACATACAGAAATGCCTTTGAGCATAAATACTTTGTTGCTCATTTTTTCTTTTTGAAAACGTTGAGCTCTTTTTAACTAGTTTTGGAGTTGGAAGACAAAATCGGGCTAAACATAAGCAACGAAGATTCCATCCATCAATTGGGTTTCACAAAAAATTGATGTTTTCAATGCACAAAACCGTTGCGACAAAGTTCCATCACGAGAACTTAGATCACAGTAGAATTATGCAATTTTCGAGGAATTCTGGATTGAATTTTCCAGTAAAAGAAGGTGCTTTTGAGTGACAGATATCTACACGGTTAGCTGAACTCTTCCATGCAGGAACAGGCTAGAATTGAAAGTCTGTTACATTGAGGCTCCGTGTGAAGCTACTGGTATAATATCCTTGATCAGTGTAGATCCTGGACTTATGGGTAAGCAATGGAGAATATTGGAACACTGAAATTTTGAATACGTCTCTAATCATTGCTCTGATCAGGGATTTGATGAAATGACAGATTTCATAAGTATTCAATTATCACGCTGGCCAATTAGTTGTGTTCAGTAGGCTTTCTAACAATATAATTCTAAGTGTGTCTCTAATGTTTTCAAATGTTTTGAATAGGTTAAACTCTGAAGATATTATTTAAACTGTGCTTTGCTTTGGGTGTTTGTGCGTACAGGATCGGCCAATACATCATACCAACTCATCTAAAGTTTGTCAGAAATTGGATGTTGGCTCACATACAAGACTCGGAGCAGACACTTAACATGCCCGTTCTTTTCGCAGAATTCGGGGTATCAGAAAGAGTGGGCGGGTATAACGTCAGTTATAGAGAAACGTTTATGCAGACGGTGTATAACAGTGTGTTGACGTCTATAAGAACCGGTGGAGCAGCGGGGGGAAGCTTGCTGTGGCAGTTGTTTCCCGAGGATACGGAGTACATGAACGACGGCTATGGGATCGTGTTATCCAAAAACCCTTCAACTGCTAAACTAATTTCTTTGCAGTCCAGCAGATTGTTGACTTTCAATAGCTTGTGCAATTGGAATTGTAAGTGGGGATGCGCACATAGTGAATGGGATGCCGACTCATAACTCTGTCCAAATCTCATCTTACAAAACCGTTGAATCTTCGGTTATTGGAGAAGCAAAATCTTTAATAAGTTGAATTTGTAATCTCTGATTGATACTGAATATATTCCTAGGGTACACTCAGCATTTTCGCAAATTTCAAATGCGTAAATAAAAATGAAGACACCTCTTCAAAATCTCATCAGATGGAGCTGGGCCATGACTTTTCTCGGTAGAACTGTCAATCAAGGAGAGCGTTACTGTGATAAAACCAGATCTATTATAATCCCAGATCTATGATTGAAAGGAGTCGGAGTCGCAAATTATGAGTTCGATAACACGTATTAAAAGGAATTGGACTTACACATTACTAATAATATGATAGAGATGAATATGTATTTATGTTAATTTATCTTATTATATTTTTATTATTTTTTTTGTTTGTTAATTTGTGCTTGAGCCACACCAACCCTTAACATGGTTGGATTTTTTGTCCCTGCAGGTTTCGAACCGGTGACTTTAACAGTACGAAGTGGCTTAACAACACACTCCGTCACCGACTGTCCTACACCTCGGAAACTTATTATATTTTTATTATTAATATAATTTTTTTATATTATTTATTACTATTATAGTTGTATTTAATAAAAAGTTAATTTTACAGATTAATTTTTTAATTTTTTATTATTTTATTATAAATTTTATTAATATTATAGACTTGAGATATTGATCTTTATAATAATATCTAATTTTTTATTACTGATAATTAATAAAAAAAAAAGATATTGTTTCACTGTCGAAGCCTTCTATGCTTAAGATATTGTTATTAATGATTAATAAAAATTAAAATAATAAATAAAACACATTTATATTTTATATTGTTATTAATGATTAATAAAAAATTAAAATAATAAATAAAATTAAATGTGTTTTATGAATATGGTTTGCAAATATGAGTAAACAAAATAATTATAAAATTAGAGGGACACAATAGTTGTAAGGTTATAAGGTTTAAGTATAATTTATATACGCAGAAGATTTCCATTATTTAGTGTAATTAAGTTCATGGGTTCCCTTTAGTATTCACTTCGAGGGGGAGACCAAGGAAGGGTCAATTAATCCTTCCTTGAGTACATTATCTTTGTCGAGGGGAATACCAAGAAAGGGTAGGTCCACTCTTTCTCGAGCATAATATTATTATTAAGGACCTGAATATAGAAGGCAACTCACCCTTTCTCTAACATAGTATTTTTGTCGAGGGTGATTCTAAGGAAGGGTTAAGTGACCCTTCCTTAAGCATAGTATTCTCATCTAAAGTGATCACATGCAAGGGTCAACTGTCCCTTCTTTGAGCATACTATCTTGTTAAGGGAACGTCTATGGAAGGGTTGGTTGACCTTCTTTGAGATTAGAATTTGCATTAAGGAGGAGGTTGGGGAAGGTTGATTGAAGTATTCTCATCAAGGGGATCCTCAAGAAGGGTCAATCAACCTTTCCTGGAGCATAGTATTCTCATCAAGGGAAACAACTGAGAAAGGGAATTTTGGTCCTTTCTCAATATTAGTATTTTGGTTGAGGGGATACCAAGGAAGGGTTATTCAACCCTTCGTCAATCATAGTATTCATGTAGAGGGGGATATCGAGGTAGTGTTGGATTTCCCTTTCTCGAGCATAGTATTTTCAGCAAGGGGGAGACCAAGGAAGGATTAACTAACCCTTCCTTAAGCATATCGTTTTCATGGAGGGAGAAAGTGGGGAAGGGTCAGGGGATCCTTCCTTAATCATAGTATTCACATAGAGGTGAATCCCGAGGAAGGGTAAAGCAATCCTTCGTTGAGCATAGTATTCACATACAAGTGGAGGTTGGGTAAGAGTTGGTTGACCCTTTCTTGAGGATACTATTCACATATGTAGGGTGTCCAATGAAGGTTTAGTTGACCCTTCCTCAAGCATAGTATTTGTTTCTAGGGTGATCCCAGTGAGAGGTGAGTCAACCCTTCCTCAACATTAGTATTCTCATTGAGTGGGATCTGGGTGAAGGGATGATTGAATCTTCCTCAAGCATAATATTTTCATTTAGAAGGAACCCAAGGAATGGCTATCCAAACCTTCTTAAAACTTAATATTCATGTTAAGGTGAATATTGAATAATTATCGACCAAATCTTCCCGAAGATTAGTATACTCATCAAGCAATATCTCGAGGAATAATTGAGCCACCCTGGTATTCTGGTCAAAAGAAAGACCAAGAAAGATTAATATGATCCTTTCTCAAGGTGCATATTGAACAAGAGACAACAAACCCTTTTTTTATATTGGTATTCTCATTGAATACGAGCTAAAGGAAGGGTTTACTAACTATTACTCTAGATTAATATTCTCTTCAAGATGGAATATAAAGATATATCCACCAACCTTTTCTATAGATTACTATTCTCATTGAAGAGGAGATCGAAGAAGTATAGGCCAACATTTCTTCAAGTGTAGTGTTCTTGTTGAGCAAGAGATTGAAAAAGGGATGACTAACCCTTCTTCACACTTGGTACTTAAGTCAATAGGTAGAATGGGGAATGGCGACCAACCTTTCCTAAAACTTAGTATTCATTTCAAATGGTATCTTGAGGAAGGGTCAGGTGATCCTTCTTCAAGATTAGTATTCTCCTCGAGAGGGATATTGAACAAGACAAGGCAACGCATTCCTCTAGATCAATATTCTTATTGAGTAGGAATTAGAGGAAGGTTCAACCAACCCTTCCTCTAGATTAATATTCTCATTTAGGGGGATCTTGAAGAAGGGTATGGACTGTATGGTGACCCTTTTGATAAATTAATATTTTCGGTGAAAGGGAGTAGGAAGAAGTGGTGGGAAACTCTTTCTCAAGTCTACTATTTTCATTGAGGAGGATCTTGAAGAAAGGATGGTTGACCTTTCTTCAATATTTTTATTCATGTTGAGGGGGAGACAAGGTAATGGTTAACCGATCCTTCCTAAAATTTATTATTTTAGTCAAGGATAGCCCTGGGAAGGGTCATACTACCGTATTAACTTTGTTGAAGGAGAGAATGAAAAATATTAAGATGTCCCTTCTTCAAGGTAATGGGTTTCACATTGAGGGAAATCCCAACAAAAAATTAACCTATACTTTATCTAGATTAATAATCTCATTAATGGGGATCCCATGGAAAGGTTGGATGTGAAGAAAGGCCGATTGACCCATATTTACAATTTACATTCTTGTGGAGAGTGATCCTAAGGAAGGGTCATATTACCATTCCTCAAGATTAGTATTTTTTTGTTTTGTTCCTATATAGACTTTAGCTAAACTGTATTGATTTGTAGTGATGTATTTGTTGTTGGAGATTAGGAAAAATGTCTTTTGGGATGTTAGGTTTTGAATAGTACATGGACATGCTATTCAATGGATTAAAATTTTCTAATGGAATAGCCTACCTAAGTAGAAAGTAGTTGCAGAATGGTGACATCAAATGTGTATTTGTCATTATTATTGTTGCTATTTGTTTTAATGGAGGTACTCAGTTGTCTCATGCATCAAGAGGTGCATACACATTGTCAAAAAAAAATGGTTCCTTTATTAAATGGAATTCAACATAGATAGCTAACCACATTGAGTTCTCTCTACAACAAGTTCACGAGGAGAAAAAATGGTATTGATTCAAATAATGGTGTTAAAAAGATTCAACAAGAATCCATGTTAACATTCCTATTATGGCAAGTCAAACTATTACATAGATGTTCAGATAGAAGATATTAAATTTCCATAGATCTTATGAAAATGTGGAAGAGTTGAATGCTATTGAAAGGAAGTGTTTGGGACCTCTTTCATTTGGTGTGTTGGTTAAGGGACAAGTGTTTGCTTGTGACATATGCTTCTATTTGATCCTTGGTAGGCTTGTATCTTGGATAATACAAAATATCGTGGATTTAAAGATAGGTTCAATCTTAATAGTTGAAAGCACTAACCAATTTCAAAGTTGAACAACAAAATGAACCAAAATAATAATAAAAAAAGATTAATTTCTTAGGAGGAAATGTGAATCTTGTCTATCAATTTTATTCAAAGTCAAATCATATCTTTATGGGAACAATTTCAAATTATTTTGAAGGAGACATAGTGAAATTTCGATGACTAGATGGTAATGAATTCAAAGTTTTTATTGATAAAGTATTAGTCCATTGTGAAAAATGTTTCTTATCAGAAGTAATCTCTAAATATGGCCTAGTGGTTCCCCTTTAGATGAGATATTGAAAGAAAGTGAAAAAGAAAACAAGTTAAAACTACAGAATGTAATAGAAGAACCTCCCTCTTGATCCTAAAATATGCTTGGTCACTTGTAAATATCTCTCTTATATATCTCATTCCTACACTTATAAATTTTTCAATTTTATGGCAGGTTCATGAGTCTTATTACAACTTACGCTTTCCCCAAAGTGCACCATTGTGTTCCACCATGTTACAAAATGTTTCGTTTGTGGACAGATGAAACCTCCATTGGATTATAATACCCCTATAACAAGACAAAAACACTACAAGTGGACACTAACATCCCTATAAACTCACTTTAACCAATCATAAAGAGAGAGGGATAAAGGGCATGATGTACCTTGTTTTGAAGTTTGTCCTCGTTGCTTCCAATATATGAGCTTGATGTTCAAAATCCCTGGTGAAAATTGATACCTGGAATGGGAAGAAAAGAGAAACGACTATCTCCTACTATAGTTGATTAGGTAAAATAAATTCATCTACGAATATTGAAGCAACAATAGAAAAGCCTATGAAAGAATACAAAAGCTTGAAGGAAATATGCCATGTATATTCAAATGAGAACCCGAAGAGAATACTTACAAACCATGATTGATGCAACAACAACCTCTCCAATCTCTCCTTGTCCAGCCCCTTGCAAAAATATACTAAGATCAAAATGATGATACTATGATTGATTACTTCCTCCCTTCACCTTGGAAAGCCCTCAATATATAGGATTCATAGGAAAAACCACCATGATAAAATTAGGGATATGGTTGAGGATATGGCGCCTTAGGTTTGGATCAAATCCTAAGGTGAAGCCACAACATGAGGTTCGAACATAACCAACCCTATCTAAGAGAGTTGGCTGATAGAATTAGGTGGAGGATATCGTCCTTTTCCCTCAACAATAATGACGCTCCCCCATATTGAGGGACAGTGTGCCATCTTAGAAGTGGCACTCCATATGCTAAAAAATATGAAGAATTTCCAAGGAAAAGGTGTGTTTTAACCTTGAAATGATGGGTTTCCTCCTCCCATATGAATTAGGGGTCATGAAAAATTGTTTTCATGGTGTCAAGGGGTGGCTACACCCCACAAAGTGAATGTGACACTTAGGAAGGTGCATATGTGATCCATGATATTTTCATCGTGACTTATAAAGAATTGTATTAAATGAGCATAAATTAAAGTGCACCATTAAAGAAGGGAGAACTTAAAAATCAAGAGACATAAGCATCATATCTGAATAAAAAAACTTGATAACAGAGTTCGTCCCTCGTGTACTATGTCTTCGGTTACTTTTCTCAAATGGGTAGGCTCTTTCATTAACTCAGCAAAAGAATTTGGCAAATACATAAATATACCTCATTCTAAAATCAAGATGCAAAAATAATGCTCAGATCACAAAACAAACATCACCACTAAATTTGTGGCATTGTATTACCCAAAAATGTCTATCTCCACACCTGATCCAACTTAGGAACTCCCAGGCCCAAGAAGAATTCTATCTCAGTTTTTGTTCCCTCTGCAACCTACAATGATGATTGCACCATCTCGAAATCCATGCCTGCAGGTCATATAGTCTATGCCTCTCCCCCTCCAACTCTGGGTGGATTACACCTTTTAATTAATATTTGTGGGTGGATGTACCAAGAGGTACTCGTGGCACATTGGTTGTGGGAAAACATTTTAAGGCTTGGGCATCGATAGAGGTTCCGGGGTCGAATCCCATTGGACTCCATTTTGGTGTGTTGGTTGCATATATATATATATATA
>CBVK0102206716.1:4928-15438 GCA_900067695.1 Picea abies
ATGTAACCCCTTTTCTCCATAAAATCAATTATGGGTAAATAAAATAATAGATAAACCATGCACAAAATATGGCAGAACTATTCGTGATATAGTACAATCCTAGTGGGTAAATCAAAATAAATTCAAAACTGATAACCAAGGTATATATTCTACAACCTCTTGCGATTCCCATATTTTGAACATTACCATGATTCTTTGTAGAATGTTTGGAAAGAATACTTTTGAGGGATATACTTTTGATTGGGGAAAATGTTGTCAAACAACTTATCCAAACAAATATGGGATTACAAAACTCATAAGTATAAAGGAGAACATGATCCTTTCTATATTTCTGCATATATTAACCTTGCAATTTTTTTTAGAACCCCATTTCCTCTTATGAATTGGAGCTGGAATCTAACAGTCATTGAGCCATACATTTTTATCATTCTAAATTATGGGAGGAAAATTGAAAAGATTTGTTTTTATGAAATTTGTCATAATGTGGTCATTCCAATTCATGAAGCTATCTATTATGAAATTTGTCATAATGTGGTCATTCCAATTCATGAAGCTATCTATGGTCAGGCTCCTCCCAGAATTTCAGGATAAATTATTGAGAATATAGGTGCCATTGTAGATTGGTATATTGAGGAAATATTGTCTTACATCATAGTGTTAAGTTTCTTTACATCTCCACATGCTCTTCCTAGATTCTTACCAAACAGATTCTTACTAGAGAGATCTTATTATGAAGTTTTATCTCGATTTCAAAGTCTGCCTCAAGAACAATAGTAAGGCCTGCTCAGCTTCTAAGATCACAGAAGGAACAGTCTACCCAAAATCTTGTAGGAAGAACAAAGACTTAGTCCAACTTCTTAGGTGGTAGAATCAACAGAGCTCAAGCAACATAACTTTCCCGAAGAAAAAACTAGGGAAGAGGAAAAGATGTCAGAATCATTTTCCAAGGATGAAAAAATCAGAGGAATATTCATACCAGATAAAAGTGATTAGGACTTATTAACATCATTTGAGGCTCTTATGAAGCATGGAAATAATTTTACTATGTCAGTATCAAACACTAAAACTCCAGTGAAAGATACTACAAATCAAGGAGAATCTATTGCACTTATTTCTCCTATCCCATCTTTGACTCCCCTGGAAATAGGTTTCGATTTACCTTGTTCAAAAGTTATCAATATAGATGACCATAAACCTATTGAACATGAAGATATAAATTCATCATATTTCTTTTTCAACAATAAAATTAAGGCTATGATACGAAGGGAATCTTGACAAAAGGAGGGAGGAATTACCAAAAAACATAAAATGATATATGATGGACAGGGACAGAGTAACCCTGAATTCACAAAAGAAGTTGTTGATTCATTGGGAGCCCTTGCAACTACCAACCTGTGGTCAATGGATAATCTGAGAAAACAACTGGACCAAAATAATCTTTTGTATTAACAATTGCTTAATGATATGAAACAGATGGAAGTGACTGCGAGAGAAAGAATAATGGATCAAATCAGATAGGGGTTTGAACAACAGATTAAGCAATTAGAAGATAAACTAGAATTAAGTGCTCAAAATCAACACTTGAGTAATAACATGCTCTGCCAACGAGATATATTAATATAGAAATTGCAAACTTGGATAACCTCATTCAAGAGAACATGAATGGAAACTTCTACCTTCAAGAAACAAGCATGAGAGGTGAATGAGAAGTTGCAAATTGTCTAGTAGGATCTGTATGAAAGTATGGATATTATTCAAAGACATTATCAAGTAATCGATATTCCTTTGAAGAATATTTATGAAAAGGAAAGAGAAGCCTTTACGGCTAGATCCAAATTCCAATAATTTATAGTATGGAGGAAAAAGCTCAATGTACGTATAATTGCTCCTTTTTGACAATTTGAGCATATAAAAGGAGAAATGGATTTAAAGGTCTAGGAGAATAATCTTGAAGAAAGTAAAAGGCTATGAAGAGAGGAAAAATAGGTTTGTCTTAATGCTCTTTCAACTATAGATATTGAAATTGCAGATATTGATGTCAATAGTATTCATGATAGACTTAGAAAAAATGAGATTGAAAAGAGCAAAGAGAATCTAAAGAAAAATAGAGAGAATGTAAAAAATGCTATGCTACAAGTAAATCATGTTGATTTACGAATGGTAAATGATATTCTGGTAAAACCAAGTTTACAACATCAAATCACACAACAGGAAGTTGTTAAAATTCAAGAAAAGTTACCATTGGTGCATAAAAACGCTTTCCCATTCAAATTAAATGCAAATGTCGAATCTTCCAATTTTGTGTAACACCCTGATCTACTGAGCACACTTTTATTGACTTATTCTTTGAAGACACTTGCGTGCAAGTGATCCAGTTATGGTACATTGTGATTTTGTTTCGATTATGGATTATACATGATGATGATGATGATGTGTTGTGACTTATTGATATTTGATTTATATGTATTGGAAGATGCTATTGATGAGTTTTCCTAAGTATGCAGGACACATGACAAGTTATGGATGCTGATGGCATCAATGCACTTCCTTGGACTCTGGATTGAGTCATGGAGTTAATTGTAATTTGATAGAGTATTTATTTTTACGCACTTGTGACATATGATTGATTATAGTATGATTTATGTATATGGATTATTGACCGATTTTTATCAGTGGATGCAGTCTTGACAATGCTTGCTAATATGGGCCATGCACATAAACTAGAAATTGAGGGAGAGGTGTGCACCATCCCTGTCACATCCTAATAGCACTCCCTTTGTGGCTGAAAGGTAGGTTAACTATTAACTAGTTTGAGAGGGCCACGATGTCTTGAGGGCACATTGAGACAATCACTCACAATGATTCCAAGGGGCATACAATAAGGCAAAGTTCTTATTCCTTAGAAGACCTTTTTCTCTCACAAGGTTGACTGAGTGGAGTGTTGACTCCAAGGGTCGTACAAACTTGCAAAACCATTCAAAGGAGAGTGGAACCTTTGGAGCATAGAGATGCGTCTTGAAGGGCACGTCACATAATTAAAATATTGAGTAAATAAATATAGGTGGCCTAGAGAACATTGAAATTTTAGACCTCGTCGAATTTAAAATAATTAATTAAATAGTGAATTTATTAATTACAAATCCCAATAAGAATCTATGCCTAATTCTAAGACTAAACCTAAGTCTAAGTTTAGTTAGGGGACTAAAATTAAAATATTAAATAAGTTAAACGATTGGAGAATAATCAAACTCTAGGAAAAATGGAAATAATATATAAAGATTGGATAAAATGCATATGTGTGAATGGAATTAATAAAAGAGATTTTTAAAATAAAAAGAAATAAAACATGAGAGAATAGGTGTACACATAGAATAGTATCTAGAGTCAAGTTACACTAATCTAACTAGAAGAATACTCCTAAACCAACTCTAACTAAGATCTAGTTATGAGACACTCATTAAATGACAATTTGGGGAACAAATGGACAACTAAGAGTGAAAATAGGAACACATTGAAGAATGTGAGGGAAAATGGATTTTTAATTAAATTAAAAATGGAATTTACTTGTGCAACTTGGGGAGAGTGTGATAAGTGTGTGGGTGAATATTACTAATTAAATTAAGTAAAAAGATAAATAATTATGCAAGAGGACATGTGTCATTTGAGATATCTCTATAAAACAAATGGGTAGAAGGGAAATGAGGCTCACTTATTCTCGGTAAGGTTATGTTGCCAAAAATTGTTTTGACTATGTTTTATTTGTGAGAGTTGGGATACCAAACTTGAGGAAAGAGTGGAATTTCTACCTTGTGAGGAAAACTTCGAACTATTGTTTTTCGTTTCTTGTGTGTGTCCCCTTTAAGGCTCGAGAAGCTGAGGAGGAAGAAGAGTACCTGTAGCATTGGATGGGAGGTATCAATGATTTAGCAAGTTGGACAAGCAAACCGAGGGACATATACAAGTATCTGATTCCAATCAAATATTTCCATAAAAAATTTGAAGCTCCTTTGGTTATGATATTTTATGTTTACTTTTATTATGTGATAGAAATATCACTTGTTTACAAGTCATGTACGATTTATTTTCCATATTTATAATTGTAAATGAAATTCAAAACTACGAATCTATTGAAGGACATCTATGTAAATTAATGGAAAATAAAAAAATTATTTATAATATCGTGTTCAGATTCCATCACTTATATTAGCATGATGTTATTATTATTATTTTATATGTTTTGATGAATGATAGGCCAAATGAATGACTTCCTACGAAAACAAAGTATAGCTTTTAGTATTGGACGTTTTTGTTTACCATATTTTTATAACATAAAAATTAAATATGAGTTATATCTATCATCATCACCAATTGTTAATTTATGTTCAATTTCAACTCTCACAATCATTCTGGTCATTGCAAGTGAACTCTTGTATGCAAAGAATGCAATTGATGGAAGAGAAAGACTGCTCGATTTGAAGATGTCTCCTATATCAACCATTATTGTGAGGTTGTATTTTTGTATCTGCGGGTGAAAATGGTAAAAATAAAGACTTTTGAAATCTGTGATGAAGTTTAAATTTTCATTTCTCATTGATTGTGTTGCTTGCCCCAAACAACTGATTTCAATACTAGGTTGCAATACTTCTGATTTCTTGAAGCGTATTGTTGTCATTTCTATGTGTTAGGTAAAATTCTTTTTCTTTTTGTTATGTGATGGATATGAATAGTATATTTTCTTGTCCATGCTTGTTGGAATATTAAACTTGTAATTATATCAAGCTTGGAGTTAAGTCAACTTATATTAAAAGTGTGGTAACAATGATTATCCTTAATATTTATTAAGGATTGTACATTAATAGTTAAGTTATATCATTTCTACTTGAAATTTCTATATTAAGATACTTATAAATAATTGATAAAAAAATAATAATGGCTTATTACCACTAAATGATCATAATAACTTGAATTATTAATAGTTTGGTATGAACAACTTAGTAATTATGGAAACCCTACTAATAGTTACTACTAATAGTTACTATTAGTAATTGTATAATTAATAGTATGGTTATTGAGTTATCCGGTAGATTAATTCATTATTGTAGTAGGGTATGTTATGGCTTGCGTATTATCCTTAATTTTGAATTTGTGTAGTTTGCGCTAATCTCAACAAAGTTATGAGAGGATTTTTGTACTTTGGTTTCTCAAGTTAGAATCCTTAGATCCTGGTGCATTCTCAAGGAGTTCCTTCATACTTCAATTGAAATTATTAAGTAAGTAATAAATAATTTCCAGGGATAATGTTAATATTCTCATTTAAAAAAAAAAAAAAAAATCTCCTATCATATTTACTTATTCATTGTTGATTAGTTATCAAGGTCATTACATTATTTGAGTTATAATGTTAATGAATTCATGAGTTAAAATTGAGAATATATTGATCATTTCTCATTAAGATTAGTTTGTGTATTGCATGAAAAGTTGGTGAATTTTGGCTAGAGAATTTATTGTGTGAATTCATCACATGCATGTTAAGTGAAATTTCTTGTTGATTAAAAGTTATATGATGTTGTTTTTCAATGCACGTGAACATTTATTTAATGATTATTTAATGGTAGAATACTACTATGTGATTAAGAACTTATGATGAGTATCGTTGATGTTTTAGTCTCAAAATTTGAAGTAGGATTATAGTCAAGGGAACTAGATATCTCCTTGTTCTTCAGAACAGTCGCCATCCCTGAGACCTTAAATGGTCAAAATAAATTGGATGAATCATGGATTTGAGTGTTGATTATGTGTCTTGGAGGTCCTAACCTTGCATGATAGGTTGGGTGGGTAAACATCTTGTTATCTTTACGTAATATGATTGATCTCAAAATAGTCATGTTGTATTGGATTCTTGTTGTGTAGTGATGAGATAAGAGTGAATGTGTAGCATTGATGTATGTTATCTTTGTACATCAATTTCTCTATTGATGCATTATAAAAAAATAAAAAACATTTACCACTTCTCACTTACATTTATGTGTTAACGGAGGGTCTTGTGTCCTTCCCTGTCCTTGACTTCTATGGGGGCCTTGTCTCCTTATGTCCTTGAGGAATGAAGGAATTTTTTGGTACCTTCTTGTTGACTGCATATTTCATGTCCTAGCATCTCATGATGGCTTCATGCAGTGTGGTTGGCCTAAAGGCTTTCAACCATCCTCTCAGGGGTTTAAATAGACCCTTCATGAATAGAATCACCAACCTCTATTGAGAGATATTTGTTACCATAAATGTCATCCTTTGAAAATTTGTGATGCATGCTTCTGGTGTGCCTATTTATTTCAATTGTGCCAACTCCCTAAAATGTATCTGAAGGTCCTTTTGGTCAAACCTCTCCATCAATTTTTGAGTGAATTCCACATATGAAGTGATTTTTCCATGCCCTAATGCCACCAACCCATGGTACCACCATTTGTGAGCTTCTCCTTCCAAGTGGATGGTGGCATACTTAATTTCTTTGACTTTGGTCATTTGGTTAGGTTGGAGATAAGTATCCAAATTATGTACCTAGGCTCTAGCCATTCTCTTTGTAGACCCATCAAATGGAGGAATAATAAACATCCCCATATTATGCATGAGATCAAAGTTATGTGGGATCTGTTCTCCCCTGTTCCCCTCCTTCGAACAAAATTTGTGTTTAAGGTCACAATTTTTTTTATAGGAAAATGTATCATGGATATCTTCATGCACAATCTCGTACTTCCTATACGAGGTGTTAATATCAAACCCATGATTTGGTTTATCTGGTGCCTCCATAGGCTTCTCTATTAGGAATTGTGGTAATAAAGGACTAGGCACATTTAGGCTCTTACTCTAGGTCGAGGTATGGTTATTACTTCATTCTGCACAAGCTCCACTTCCTCTATGGCTTCCCTCTAACTGATTCCCACTTGAGCCTCCAATTTTTTATTTCCTTGAGTGTGGGTAAGGAACTATGATAGGAATCATGTCAATTGTCTATGCTCAATGACCATCTGTAGGTGCTCAATGACCATGGATTCCAATAGTTTCAAGACTTTGTCTGCAACATGGTCCCCCATGCCTCCTTCTCGATCTAGTTATGTGTGATTTACTTCTATTTTTTTTTCCGGTGATTCTTGAGAGGTATATCCACCATGTCATTTTCTTCTAAGCATAATAGGTTGGTAGAATAACCAACTTTGATACCACTATAATGTCCCCAACTAGGGTATATGGGGAGTAAATTTTTTTTTACGAAGTTATTATTCTACTTTGAGTGATTTAATCGAACAATTTGTAGGTTCTTACCAAACTAAATATGTATCATATAACTATTACACATAAAATGGAGAAGTGAACCATGTGATATTTATTATGGATGGAAAAATCAAAACCACACAATACAATAACTCTACTGGCTATAACAACAGCTTCCAAATCCTCCTATGCACAAGATATTAGATACACTATAATTGTAGAAACTAATGAAGACACAACAAGAACCTCATGATGATGATGCCAAATTTCCTCAATCAGTGAGGCATCCTTCTTTTCATGTACAGTATTAGAATCCTCCCTCTTACCCTGATCATTGATGCTTGATGTCATTCCTATAGTCCTATGCTAATGGGGTCTCACAGGATGATGGTCAGGCATCTAGAGGGACAACCCATGTCTGATCCGCGGGGATGCCTCTTATCATGGCTAATCGAAAATATTTGAATGTCGGAGGATATGATGAAGGGTTTCCTCCTGAATATGGCCACAATTCCCTATGCGAATTTCTAAGTCTCAAATATCTCTTCAGAATAGAACCAAACACCACAATGAACTCAAGTGATGACTCTCGATGGATGCTCCTTTGTCTATCTAGGGTGGATATTGCACCACTGAAAATAAACCTGCAATGGAAGGGTTTTTCCCAAAACCCCAACGAAAAGGTTGGACACAAAGAGAAATCAATAAGATGTCATATCATAATGCCAAGGGGAAGGGTTTCTCCTCTATTTATCCTTCCTTTGTACCTTCTATATCTTTCCCCCATTTTGACCAAATCAAATGTTCACTTTATTTTTCCCTCCAATTGCATTAAATATAATTTTTTATTTTATTTAATGTCACTTTTAGGGTTTGAAAATCTTTTTACCTAGTGAAACCTCCTCGTCTCCCCTTTTTCCTTATTGACTATATCCTATGTGAGTCATATAGGCTATTTTGTCACTCCCACATCATGATAAATTGGGAGGAGACATTACAAATTATTTTTGAAAATGGCTCTATTTCTAGCCAACCATAGTTTCCATAAAACATATTTAGGAGATGCCTTCCATGCTTTTTGAAATACATTATTATCATGGAAAGAGACCTGATAGAATGACCCCCACTTTCCTAGAAAATTTTTAATAATTGTAGGCCATGATACTTTGTGTAGTAATTATGAGTACAATAATTTCCATACATGTTTGGAGAATTCACATTCCAAGAACAAATGTTGGGAAGTTTCCAAATTTTGAAGGAACAAAGCACATCGAAAGGGCCCCTAAAAACCTCTTTTACTCAAATTCTCCCCTATGAAGAGCTTACCTTGAGCTAAAAAACCAACATAAAATGTTCATTTTTGGAATCCCATCATTATTCACATATTTTTCCATACAGTTGATCTTTCGAGAAGAGGTATATCATTGAATAAAAGATATATATCCTTCCTTTACCAAACATATTGTTACTCCCAAACTTATACTATCTCTTTCATATTGATGGATCAAGATTGCTCCTTTAAAATTTGGCAGTAAGGATTGAGCCATATTAATGAGGTGAGGGGGAAGAGGGCCCAAATCCTATCCCAAAAAATCTGCATTAGAAATCCAACTTGAGATATAAAAAGGCATGAGCTTGTACTAAGATAACAACTAATTCCTAAGAGAGAAAAAATATTCTTCATGACTTAGAGGGGAATATCGGAAGGAGACATCCTTGCAAATGTTCATATGTCTACAATTTCCAAAAATCCAGGTGAGATATTTTTGAAAATGAGGAAGGGAGCCCCATATAAAATTCCAAATAGGGATCCTATTTGCCTAGCTGGGGGGTCATCAAGACACCTTTTATCCCCCCAAAAATTGTCTTTGAGTAAATACCATTTCCACCATTCATTTCCCAATGTCACCATTCTCCATAATAGTTTTGAACCAAGGGAAATGTTTCAGGGTCTCGAACTCCAAGACCACCATGATCCTTAGGGGACCTTAGCATGTTCCAATTTTCCAAATAAACCTCTTTGAATTATTTTTTCCTACTTTCCACATAAATTTATGAATTTCCTCAACCATATATTTTTTAATACCAATAGGATCCAAAAGGGAAGAGAATTGAAAAATTGGAAGCAAGTACAGAATATATTTGACAAGCACCAATCTGCCAATTATATTCGACCAGAAAGAAACCCATATTTCAAACTTCTCTTCTATTTTCTAAATAATAACTTGCTAAGTGTCTCTTAGGATATATTTCAAACATATTAACAATCCAATTTATTTAAAATATTTCCAATTAGTTGAAAATGGTAATTGCAATATGTGAGCAATAGCCATAAGATTGTGAGGATTGATATTCAAGGCATGTAATCGAATTTTATTCTTATTAATTATCCCACTTGATATTTGAGTGAACTGATCCGGAACAATTTTGAATTGACGATCTATAATTATTGAATCTCCTCCAAGAAGCAGTGTCATCAACAAATTCAGAGTGATTAATTCTTTTCACCCCTCGGGCAATCCAGATACCTGGGATTTCTCCTGAGATGCACTCCCATTCTAGTATTATGTTTATATATTATTTCAAAAGGACATAAATAAGAGGTAAAAGAGGAATACCATCCCTTATCCCCCAAGTGGCTTTGAAAAAGGGGATTGGCCTACCATTGACTAAAGAAGAAATCCTAGAATTTTGAATGTTAGAATATTCAAGAATACTGAGAGGGGGGGATGAATCAATATAGAGTTATTTAAAAAAAATTAACCTTAAAAAAATACATAAAAATTAACCATTAAACATGCCATCCATCATCACATAAACTCATGCATTACACATAATTTTTTATCTGGAAACCCAACTGGGAGAAAACCACATAAGCTTTTCTTAAGTAGTTTAAAGATTTTACGAGAACCCACTCCCTAATTTTTTCAACACCTACTAGAAGGAGACATTAATCCCCTTAGAATGTTTTAAATCATGAAAAACTATCAAATCAACCTTCAAATACAATCCCCAAAATCACTTCTTAAATCTACATACAAAACTGCTCATAATTGTACCACAAATCTACAAACTTGTAATATTTTCCACAAGCTCAATTTTCATTTTTTTATTTTGAAACATGGACATTGGATATTAGGATTTTTTATCCTTCTAGTGTAGGAAGTGGATTTCAATTTGGACCTAGAAAGCTTCATATATAATCATTTTATCCCGAATACCTGTTTGGTACAAGTTTCTCGATTAG
>CBVK0102206728.1:0-13800 GCA_900067695.1 Picea abies
TTTCCATGTAGGGGTTTTACCACGTGAAAACATCGGTGTGTTGATCTTTGATCTGGTTATGTGAGTGGTTACTGAAAGTGTTTATCCTTTGTTGGAATACCTGTGTTGTTGAACAACCACTCCATTTGGAGATTTTTATGTGACCTTTTTTAGGACATTTTTGACCATTGGAGGCCCATTCAACTACCTTGGAGGATTTTTAGGAGTAGCTACATGTTTCTTGGGGCCTTTGGAGGCCAACATGGCTCCTTGAGGACATCATACACCCTTCCTAGGAGGAGGATACCTCACCTTTTGGGTTTACTTCATCTTATTCATTGTACATGTGGCTTGACCACTTTTATTTATTCTTGTTTTAGAATTAGTAGTTAAATTTATTTTTTCTTAGGATAGACTTAAGGAATTACATGAGAAATTATTTTTTTTATTGTAAGAGGAGTTTAGGACTCACTCTACAAATAGAGGATCCATTCCTCACTTATACTCATGTTTGGATAATTTGGAGCTCCGTCTTTTGGATCCTAATTATTATATTTTTCTTGGAGCATTTATGGTGTTAAGGGTTCTTTCTTTGTGGATGAATGTTGTCAACTCTTGAATATTTTCCTACTTGGTTTTATTTTGGTGCATGAAAATTAATGATGGAATTTTCAAGTCTTCTACAAGGCCTTTCAAGATTGATCCATAGAGGGATAAATTTTTCAAGTGGAGGAAGAAGTTTAGGGTTCGTCCTTGTTCTTCCTTGTTGATTGTGTGAGATCTTGATACCAGGCTATGTTTTTCCTTGGATTAAGTATGAAGTAATTTCATCAAGTCATAGTTGATTTTGGATGGTGAAGGGTATTCCCATGAGGAAACAATTCTTGTAAATCTTGAATCCATTGTTGATATTGATTCAACGAGGGATTACTCAAACTCTTGGTGCTAGTTTCAAACCCTAATCCTTTAAAGAAATAACAACTCCCCAAAGGGTTTTCTTCTTGACCTCATTTACCATTTGATTTATCTTGACTCCATTTCCATAGTTGGATGTGAAATTAATATATTGATGTCCTTCAATCACTTATTCTAAAAACCCTAAAAATTCCAAACCTTTTTGTACTAAGGCTACTCTCAGTGTCACCTTGTGATTCATTGCTTGGTCTTAGTAATCCTAATAGGGAATAAACCCCTAGAGCCAAACTAAAGCAACATAGGATGGTTTTTGAGGTGATAATGGTGACATTCCTATAGGTTTCCCTTGTTTGTACCTTGTGGATTAGGGCTTTCATCATTACATACAATTTGGGAGGTAACACCTAGTAATATGGAAGAGGGTAATAATATTTGGAAAGGATGTCAAATTGTTTTGTGGTTTGACTACACCATTCAAATCCTTGAGAGGATAAGACCAATCACTTATCAACTCACATTACCACTAGACCTACCTAAGGTGTATAATATAATATCTATTTCAGTGTCATGTTGGTATATATCAAACACATCCCATGCTATAAAAAAAATAATTTTTAGGTGGCCAACAAGAGCTCATTCCAAATTAATCCAGTGAATATAATGGATAGATGGCTTTGACATGTTTTGATCAAGTGAAGGTATAATGGGACTTGTATATCCTAGGGCTTGCTATGAGAGAAGACACAAAGAAATTGTTCATGAATTTCATGATATTGTTAATGACCATAACTTCAATATGAAGTTTCCTAAAGGGTGGGTGCAAGCAACACCCCACATTTGGCATTAGGCAACTAGAACTATACTATGACTTATCCTAATATTTGTTTGCTTAGTATCTTCTTAGACTGGAAAGAATGATGAGACACTTGATATGTGGACATGTAGGCATATTTATGTGTTGACATGAAATCATTTTTACCATTATATTTTTATTTAAGCATGCAAATTAAAATGTGAAATTTTGGTACATGGATACTAGATCAAAATTATGTTGTGAATTTATAAAATGTGTGAGGAACGATGTAAATAATCCTACATTTCTTAATTGAACGTCAATGCATAATATGGATTATCACATGAATGTGTGTGTGTTATTGGTGAGCTAACCTATAGGTTGATAGGCTATGCAATAGCCAAATGATTGTAGTTCTAAGGTAACTTAGAAGTGATTATTCAATGACATGGCTCTAAGAATAGTAATTGCACAATGTGGCTCAATGTTAGGGTGTTGATCCTAGTTATATCATTAGGGGTGGAGGTGTTACCCACTTTGTATCCTCTGAAACTTGGAGTCATCAACGGTCGATGCTAGCCATTCTTTCTTAGATCTGTTATGAAGACTGCTAATTGCCGACTAAGGAAGATAGGTCTATATAGTTGACGCTTCCACCTTAGGGTTATATTTGGAGTTAGGTTGGTATAGCTAAGGCTATAAAACATTGCAAGAAAGAAACAGGTGGAAGGTGGATGATGGAAGTAATGGTGACTATGTACTTAGAGTTGATTGTGAGTTTTTTTAGTATCCTGATAGGTATTTGGTGGTGTCATCCTTTGTTATAGACCACCATGAATTTATTTCTTATCCTGATTAAATACGCTTGTCTAATTAATTTATGATAATCTTGATGTGACGATCAATGAGTGCTAAATTATTGTGATTTTGTTACTAAAGATTAATGAATGATACATTTAATTAATTTACCATCATATCTGCTTGATTGTGAACATACAAGAACTGCACAATTGAGGAAACAATTTTTTATTATTAATATATGCATGAGATATGTGTATGCTAGCTACACTTACATAACCTGTGCATGTACATCAATACAATTACTTGAAGTATTAATTACTAAACTAGGTTATTAATTGTTAAATTAATGATTTAATGATTATGGAAATTCTATTACATACACATAATATCTAGTAGCATTAAATAACTTCATTGAATTGGATTATTGGTTGGCATGATGAATTAAATGGGTATGGTGGGTTGCCATAAATGTTTTGGGGAAAATGTCAATTTCCATTAATAAGTTAACATGAGAAGGAAGACTTTTCTTTCTATTTTATTATTAAATTATTTAATTCATATATTTCCTAAAAAATTGAATGGGAGGTTGATGGCCTATTAATGAGGGTGGTTGAGGAGACTTAGTGGGGCATGCATGTGAATTTGATAAATAGAGAGGAGGAAGTAGTATTGAAGGAGGTTCAAAGGTTGGAGTTGGTAGAGAAATTGGAGAATTCTTGAAACACATATTTTCTTGTGACATTCTTTTTAAGAGCTTGATTGTGGATTGTTGTTCTTGGAGCCTCGTGCATAAAGGGATAGGAAATCGAAGGGTTTCCTAGAGCTAGGAAGCCGAATAGGATCCTAGTTGGCAATGAGGTTAATAATTCCACTCCAGGAAAGTAAAGAATGAAGGATTCATATGTGACTAGTTGGAATATTCTACAGAAGTATGAACTCAAGTATATAAAAAATATTTTTCTTGTTAATATGTAATAGATTTCTACTCAAAATTGAAAGTAATATGTTGTTGAATCGTTTGTTAATTTTTTAGTGAAATATTAGTTTAAATGTTATAAATCTAACATTTGGGTATCCATGAAACAAGGCCAATTTTATGCTTTAAATTCACTTATTGTAATTGAGTGATTGTTAAATACTATCTCAAATTAGGAACATAGTTATTGTGGTTAGTATGAACATGCTACTACATAATATTTACAACAACAAAAAAATGAAAGGAAGCAACAACAAAGCCAGGGAAGGTGAGTCTTAAATCCTAATTATATTATGTTGAAATGAACTATAAATATGATTAGGAATTTTTTTTTTTTTTTTTTTGAAATTTTAGGAATTTTTTTTTTTTTTTTGTGAAATTGTGAATCAATTGAGGGAAAATTTGTTGAGATGAAGAGAATGAACTTACATACCTGAAATTTCTCCTCTACATATGTGTATGTGACCCATAGTGACCCCTTAAAAATTCTGATCTTCAAAAAATCTATCCACTACGATCTCTTACTTGGTAAATGTCTCTTGTAGAAGTCTCCCCTCTAAATTTTGGTACAAAGATTAATCAGGTTTTTCTTTAACTCACTTTTACAAAATGAAAATCCATTTATTGTTTTTGTTTCATTTTTTGAGCTCATTGATGACAAATATGTTGTTTGTTTTTTAAAAACTATTTTTTGACACATGGTACATCCTTCAGTATTAAGCATAATGGTGCATTATAATACCATAAATGCACATGAGTAACATAATTTAGGGAAAATGGAAGTATAAACCTTCGTAAATTGTACTTTACAAAGGTACTCCTTGCAAAGATTTTAGCATAGGTTTTTCCCAGTGTGTAATAAAATAAAGTGTACTAGTGAGCCTCATATCAACAACAACACTAATTCTCTTACTTTAAATAGGTGCATCAACTACATTTTTTTTTGTAAGTAAGCTTATATATTAAATATTGACAAAATTTACATATATGCAGATAGGGTAGGCCATGTTGTTCCAATCTCACAAAGACCATGACAGTCCCTTGGACACAAAATAAATAAATAAATAAAACAAAAAATATTGCTTGCCCTTGAGGGGAAAGCAAGTCTTAACATATAACAGTTGAGTTACAAGTTTGAAACTATAATTCATATCTAGTTCATGCTTAACCATACTTTTTATCATATCTAAAAACCTATATGGCATAATAAAAACTGAATATCAAAGAGACCGATATCACTTGTCATGCTGAACCTGAGAGTTGGTAAGAGCAGTTCCTCACTGAGCAACTGTAGTTGAGGTTTCAGGATCTTCATAGTCCCTTGCAGGAGGAACAAAGGTACCTCCTTGTCATCTAGTGAGCTTGGTGACCACCTAAATCAAATAAGCATTCTGTATCTCCAAAAATTCCTATCTACTTTTCACTTGACGAAAATCCTTCTCTTTGGGAAGCATACCAATGGCCACCATGGTTTTAGTGTGCCAGTAAAGTTCAAGGGTGCGATAAAACTTTGAATTTATGGTCCAGATACAACCCATATTAAGAATGAAACCTCCATCTTGAACCTCCACATATTCATCCTCATGGAATTTCTTGATTTGACAGGGTTAAGCCTCAAGTTCCTTCATTTTGGGTTTGTCATTCGTTGGGACAAAGTATTCATACAATTCAAAAACATCAATGGAAACTTTTGCTGCTTGGGAAGGCTTCACTAAGTGAGAGAGGGAAGGTTTCCATCCTCTAGGAGCCATTTCCAAACCGACAAAAAGGAGAACTAAGCTAGTAGGAGAATAAGGAACAGAGAGGGGATGGTCAGTATACCATAAATGAGCTAAACCTACCTCATGACTATCATAATCCCAATTTATCAAGCTCATATTCAGAGTAAATCCCCTTAATTTACCCACAATGGATTTCTTGATCGAGATAATCATGAGGAGGGGGTGATTATAAATCATGGATGCTTCCTCTTCATCATGTTGAAGATTTTTCTCATAGGACGAATGATGCAGCCCACCTCCATTCCTGATGCCATTTCTGAACCCTAGTACCAAGCATACCTCATAAGCTTCATGCAAATGTAGTTTATGAATGGGTTAGTCCTCTTCCCATGCCTATTCATTAATACCATATATCCTGTTCGATCTCGAAAGGACCCCAACATGCCTGAGTGTATCGTCTAGAACAATCTCCAAATCGATAGGTGGAGGAAGCTGCTAGAATCCTGTAGCCTTCTAGCATCTTTGGCGAGGCACCTTCTCTTTCGATCCCACCACATTATCATGGAAACTAGAAGGCACCTCATTTAGGGAAGGTGCATTGACTACTTAAAAAATGCATTATAAAGTCTATTTGAAAATATAATATAACATTCTTCCCACACTTTCTTTTAGAATGTAGAATTGTATTGATTATAGTTTTGGCTCTATGCAAAGGGGCAAAGTGATTATATCAAACAACCAATTATTTATATTCCTCATTCCATATTATTCTAGGTTCACAAAGTTCTCCATTTCTCTTTGCAACAAGTCTATATTTATTTATATTTTGATTATCTAATTAGATATCTACTACCTTTTCATGTGCATTTGAATAATTGTGCATTGGATTTTGTAGGATCTTGAGTTTGAGATTGAGTTTGGATGTGCATGATATTTTAGTAATATAATATAAAAAATGTTGCAAGCTATTATCAGGAGAAATATACCATTAGCTTATGACGTATGAAAATGGAGAACCACTTTACCCCACCAACTGTAACAAACTATCTTCCAGTATCCATCTTGGGAAATGCTACTTCACCCTGAAATGGATCTCTTTTTTGACAACCTAGTAGTATGTGGCCATTCAAAAATGTAAAGTGTCCAATATGAAATCTTGGCATGTCGCAATGTGCCATTATGTTAATGGCTACCACCCAAAGTTGATGGTATGATATCTCCCATTGTTGTTAAGGACTAATAGGTGATATAGCAAATACACGTAGGAACACTTTCATATGGTCCTTTTTTGAAAATTTGGAAGCCAAATCATTTGTTTTTCATTCAAAATTGACCAATCCATCTCCTTCTGTTGAGTCAACTAAGAAATATAGTGAGCCAAACAATGATATTGAAATACTACCCTAGGCATCTCTACTAGGAGATCCAAAAAGTTGTATGAGTTGAGAGAAACAATGTCCAAGTACACACCAAGGTTGGTTCAATTTTTATAGGGTAGTTTTGACTTATCTCTCCCTATCCATTTGCAATTTAAATCCCAAGCCTGATATAATATTACTTTGTATGGTGCTTGGAAGTATTCCTTTCCTATAAGTAATGTGGGGATCATATTCTCCTTTTATGGTAATTATTACATGATTATGAAGTTTAGTATAGATGATGCAAATATGGGGTTATTTACCCTTTCACATGTGTTCATTCCTCCCAAATAATGAGTAGCAATTATGCCATTTTGTGGTTCTCTCTATAATCAAACTGATTACTAGAATATTTTTAAATACAAATAAACATTTCCATGTAAAACATGTGCATGAATGCTGATGATTATGAAAATTTTGACATGAAGAACTTATTATATATCAATGGTCATCCATGCACTCATGGAAACATTACAAGATTCATAAATAGTTGTAGGTGCTCATTGTTCAATGCAAATTATTTGTTTGAGGAACACTCTAATGACAAAGAGTTATTTATGAAAAGGAAAGCATCAATATTTGTTGTTGTGCATGTAATACATAGTATGTCTCTTGGTTATGAGTTGTTAATAAACTATAACCTTCGTTGACCACTAGTTGTTAATTAACGACGAATTGTATTGAGACTACCTTTAGACATCCCATTTGAGCATAATGAAAATATCATTAACTAATTGAGTTTTTGGATTTTCTATGGAATTAACTTATATTACTTGGTTAATTAACACTTGTTTAATAAATCAGTTGGCTGCATGCGTATTGGAAAAAAAAATTCCATGCTTCGTATAAATGTTTGGCTTAATGTGTGAACATGTTATCTTATGTTTACCAATAACATTGATTTAATGTAAAATATTTTTGCAATTAGGATTCTGACAATGAGTGATATGTCTATCATCTACTGTTTCCACCCCACTATGACATCAACTCGAAAGAAGGTTGCTAATCAAGAATAAATTTGTGTTGAAGCATACCAAGAATGGTTGGATCA
The DNA here is from genome assembly GCA_900067695.1 of Picea abies. NCBI lineage: Eukaryota > Viridiplantae > Streptophyta > Pinopsida > Pinales > Pinaceae > Picea > Picea abies. The sequence goes on from CBVK0102206728.1 coordinate 7,655, forward strand.
ACCACCTATTTAGTTCCTACTATGTCTTGATTTACCAATTCACAATGCCTAGAATAATATTATTCATTTGAATATTAGAGATGAAAATAATGATACAGAGGTTGGTATGGGTGATTCTTATGGGATACCCATATCTTGAAGGGAATGTTGTTAAAATAATTCCAACAAGATGAGCTCGGGGACGATGTTCATATCGTTGATAGTTTCTTCGAAAACCTGAAATCTACTTCCACCACTCCTTTTTTTGGACATGGGTCATGGTATACCCAATTAGGGACAACAATGCTACTATACAACTTCGAAAGAAATGTATGATATGCCAAACTTGTGTTTCTTGTCACTACTGAGGTAACTAACCATTAAGTCCCCTATATTTTAACAAATATGATGACACAATCAACAATGAAAATAGAATTTGAGCATGCTTAATGATGATGTACATTTATATTGCTTGCTAATTGTAGGTTATTAAAATATAAGGTGCTTTCAAGTGACAACGTCCTCCCTGGTAGTGATGAAGAGACAAAGAAACCGTTGAGAATGTTGGGTGTTAAGTATGTGTTATATCATGCTTGTCTAAGTGATTATATTCTTTATAGAATCAAATACACAGACAAAGAAATATATTCAAAATGTGGGTAGTAAAAGGGTCCTCCTCATAAGATGTTAATGCACATCCATATAATCCCAAAGAATCAAAGGATATTTAGTTGCAAAGTATTTGTCGGGTTGTAGGGGTGGCATGCCTTTCATGAAAGTGATCCATGAGTTATCTGGGTCCTAGTGGATTCAAATACAATGCATGATAAATTGAAGGATGAAGTATGAAGCCTTCAATTAAGCATTTCCATGGATGGAGTTAACATGTATTCCCTCCAAAATACCAATTATTCTATTTGGATAGTGGTAGTGACCAGTGACAATATCCCCCTATGGTTTCCCATGAAGAATGAACATCTTATGTTCGATCTTATAGTTCCTAGTAGAAGGTAAGTGAAGAGAATGTATGTATATATCCAACCATTGATTGATAAATTGAAGTAATTATGGGAAGGGATACAAGTATATGATGTATCAAGACCCATACCAATAGAGAGGTCTTTTACAATTTATGGCATATGTGTGTACATTATGCATGATTACCCAAGACTAGAAGTTTACTCTAGTAAGCATGTTTATTGTTTTGTTTATATTCATACATTATCTGACATCCTTAATTTGGCAATTGTTTTGTTTTGGTGTTAACTTGCTCCATATAACATCACAAGTCTTGGAACAAAAGTGGATCATGGATGTAAATGTTGTGGATGTTGTATAAATCTTGGTGGTTTGACAATCCATGAAATCTAATGTACAACCGCTTGAGGGTATTCCCCCCATAAGATCATCCTTATAGAAGAGAAACATCTTTTTTTAAAGGTAAACTAGTGAGAACCTGGAGACTAAAAAATGACATCGATAGATTGGCTCAGGGCATATGAAACAGAGAAGGCGAAGGAAATTGAAAAATTATTTGATTCAAATGGGGAACATGTGTTTGATGATATTGAATTTTTCAACACCTGCATTGAGAAAGTACCCATTGATATGAAAAGGAAATTTGCATTTTTGGGAGGATCTTAAGATTTCCCCCTTACCAAATCACACACATATATTAATGTGGATTACATGCTTCTTTTTATACAATGTAGGTTATATGGTATGCACTCACAATATTATGCCAATTAATTTTGTATATACTGATTTTGTAGTACCGTTATGCTTTGTTCATGCATGGTTATGTGAACCACAACTCCCCTATAGACCCGCGACGTGCCATATAAAAATTATCTTCATTTGTATGTTGGATTACATCAAAAGAGATTCAAATGGTTAACATTTCACAATGGTGTTGAGAGATAACTAAGATTGTTTGTATTTTTGAGAAGGAACTAATGCCCATGAGTTTCATGGACTTATAGGTCCATCTTCTAATTCACCTAGTTTATGAGGTTGAAGTAGGCGGGGTGGTGCCATGTTGTTGGATGCTTTTCTTGGATAGTTAGATTGAAAAGTTGAAGGGTTTTGTTTGAAAAATAGAAAAAACTTAGGGTTTTATGGTGAAGGGGTATATACTATATGAGTCATTCTATTATGATAGTAAGTACATCAATAAAATTGATGACACACCAAGTGGAGTGGTTTGGGACAACCATCAGAATGAGGATGAAAGAGAAGGTGAGCTACTCCAAGCCAATGGAAAAGGGTGCATGATAAAGAGGAAACCATTTCTCTTTTGTGATCTTTATATAGTTATTGTTTACATCATGTTTATATTTATTGTTTACATTGTAAATAAATATATTGATTTGATCTCATTTTATTAGTTTTGATTTCATGATTATATCATTGAATTCAGAAATTTATGCCATCAATATATTTATTTAGAATGTGGAAGCAACACAACCATGGGTTTCATTGTATGAAGAAAAGAGAAGGAAATGGGACGATGATATGAAATTTTTTAGATGATTAAATGGAAGAAAAATGCCTTATTCTAATAATTTTAAACTAAAATATGCTAATGATATGTCTCGACTCCCAATGGTTGGGTGGCTAACCATATTAGAGATAAATATGGAACGTATGATTGTTACCTGTGTGGTGTAGAGGATGCACTAAACATAGGGATTGGTTGCAACATCTCTGTAAGAATATCTTTATGTTTATTGTTTGTTTTATAATGCATGTTTGAATTATAATGTGTATCACACATTTATAATGATTATTAGGTTATTAGACATGTGATACGATCCTTTGTTCACATTTTTTTAGGTGCATTTTTCCCCATCTATGTGGGCATATGGACATCATTTTCACATTGACAATGATAATGATGGAAATGCCATACTTGATTGTGGATTGGAGGTTGAGTTCTACCAACCTACTCATGATAGCCACACTGATCATAACCTAATAGAGTGAAATTTAGGTTTCATTGAAAAGATACAAGAGATCACACAAGTGGACTTCTCATCTTTCCAATGTGTTATTTTTAGGTGCAAGTAGGGAGATACATTTGATCATAGTAATGTAAGGAAGACATTATAGTGGGATAATAACTGTTAACTCTTAAAATATATGGGATGAAAATAAGGAGCCTTACATCTTCCCAAAATGCTGAAACCAAGTTCTCTTTTACCCATATGTGTTGGATAGGGATTTGTGGTTCATACTAAGACATAGTATGAGATCAAAATATGCTTTTAAGAACTACAATGTTATCATGCAAACTGATGAAGATAATTAGGGTGATGGGTTGATGGTAATGAATAATGGCATGTACATGTTTTATTTCAACATTTATGTTGTGAATGTGCCATTTTATTATGGTTTTCTACAATTCATCTAATATGTATGCATTCTTAATTGTCACAATTTTAGTTAGTTTTTGTAGTTATGTGATGACAATTATTAGATAAATGAACAACCCAAATCGTGATAGAGAATAAAAGTATAATGAGTGGTGATTTCAAAAAGATGTTTGACGAGTATATTTAGGCATGATTAGTTTCACTAAATTTCAGTAATTCTAGAAAGTTAATACAATACTAGAATCATTTTTTCTTCATTTTATGATGTTGGATATGAAATTCAAAATAATTCTCAATCACCACACTAACATGTCAATAAATCTATCTATGTGAATGTCAAAACAAATATGAGAATGCATCTAAGAACAAAGTCATCTATGCATGTATTGAAAGATAACAAGATGAAGGTTGTGACTGTACTTGGGGGAAGTAATACACTTGTTATTATAGAAACTAAAGGAATGGTCAGGATCACACAAAGAAGGCCAAGGTAAAAATCAAGATTTGAAACATGTCTTCCATTAATTATTTGAGTTTGAGAAAATATTTGTTGGTGACATGAATAATTCAAAACAATATTACAAGATAATAATAGAATATATCGACAATATTTGAAAACAAGCATTAAACTTTTCTTGTAAATTAGAATATTTGAGAAAAAATATAACTTGAAAAACTTTAATTTATTCATTGTATACAATGGAAGGATTGAAGATGTGACATAGCATTAAAAGAATGAACCATAAATTGCTTGAGTCAAGACCATAAAAATTGTGAACATTATCTAAAGACAATCATGCCAAGTGAGGAAAATAATCAAGGTGATGGCAACAAAGAGTGATATGTACATGTTTTATTTCAAAATTTATGTTGTGGATGTGTCATTTTATAATGGTTTTTTTTTTCTAATTGGCCAACTATATATGTATTCTTAATGATCACAATTCTAGTTAGTTTTTGTAGTTATGTAATGACAAGAATTTTAAAGAAATGATGGGCCCAAATCATGGTAGAGAATAAAAGTATAATTATTGGCAATTATCCAAACATGTTTAATGAGTATATTGAGGAAAAATTATTAGTTATCTCCAAGTTTTAATAATTCCAAAAAGTTAATACAAAAACGAAAATCATTTCTTTTCATTTCATGATGTTAGATATGAAAATTTAACATCTATTTACAACCATCATCTTGAAAAAAAATATTTTTTTTGGGACTACAATATCTTAAATGAATTATGAATCATTTTGATGTGTAAGATCTGCATGTTTTCTCTTTTTGTAAGATTAATATTAATAGATAGTATCATCAAGGGCTCTTTAGTTGAAGGTCCTTTTTAATCTCTTTTTATATGAATATACAAAATTAGAATTATTTTCATGATTTTATTTGCAAGATGTTTTTCTTAAATCTAATGGATATCAAATTATATCAACAAACATAGCGACTAAACTAGACAAACCAAAATCATACAAAAAATGATAGAATTTTGGAGCTAACTACGCAACATAAAGAATTGAGAGGTATACAATTCTAAGTTACATTCATCTTCCAACCCATTTCATTTCAACATGTATATTTCCCAACAAAATGGATAAGGAGAAGCACACTACAACAAAATACATGCTAATTAACAAGAAGAAAAAGAGATAGAGTTCATGTCTTGCATGGGATTTCATCTTTCCTCAGTACTACATGTTTGGTTCTTTAAATTCTATGGATCACTCATCCTTTTGTGTATTTACAACTTGAAAAATTGATTCTTTGCTTTCTAGATTCGACCTAAGAGAGCAAGGAGTTTCTTGATTCTTTGAAAAATCCATAGAACAACCAATAACCACTTAATCATGTGTAGAACTTGAAGAGCCTCTAAGGGACAATGTGTTAGACAATAAATGCTCATGTGGATATTTTTGTTACCCACTCTTGCACAAACTAACTTGTAGATAAATTCCAACTGCTCCTTTTGATGAAAGATAATAAAAACACTGACCTCCTATTGCCATTCCCATATTTCCACAATGTGTCAAGATGACTCCATCATACACCTATCCATAATATCATTATTTCTCTTCAATTGTTGCTCAAATATATCCTTCCACCAGTCCCATCGAACCAAATTTTTTAGAACTCCAAGATAGGTCTCATCCATCTCTCTAGCATAGTGCTTGAGACCTCTATTTATATCACTCAAATCACTTAAAATACAATATCCATGTAGACAACTAAAATGTTCCATGATTGCACTCTCTAAACCAAAACCACATATGAGATAGAGGGAGGAGCCACAAACCAAAGACTAATGATGTGCTCAATCAGAGGAAGGGTTCATGTCTTTAGCTCCTTCAAAAATATAGATTCCACCACCCCAAATACAATATCACCACTAAAAATGAAAAAATACCCATGCTATGCATTCTTAATAATCTAACTTCCATATTAAAGCCACACCTAGAACCGAAATAGTGCTTGGTGCAATTCTTTATAACTCACACATTTGGGGTGTGTAACATCCCGCTCTTGCCCACACTGAGCGAACTTATTCTTTGAGGACACTTGCTTGCAAGTGATCCAAATTTTTATACTATTGGGCATTTGATTATGATTATGAGGCATTTTGGATAAGATGACATGTTATTTTGATATATTGATATAGACAAGTGCTATTTACTCAGTTCTCCTGAGTGTGTAGGATTTTGGACCTCGAGGATGCATAGGCATCGATGAAACCATTGGACTCTGGATTGAGTCAGGGAGTGGACTATTGGGGTTTGACTGTTGTATATATATGA
>CBVK0102206763.1:0-44399 GCA_900067695.1 Picea abies
GTCTGCGTGTTTACATTTCTTGATGCGGTTCACTATTGCGTTTTACCATTGCGTTTTACAATCCTTGATGCCTGTTGATGCGTTTTACCATTGGGTCTGCGTTTTACTATTTATTGACTGTTCTGAGCGCCTCACACATGGCGAGAACCTTCATGATCCTCAGTCACCAACTTATCTTTTATCTGCCATATATTTAATGGACGCATGTTGTTAATTGGGTTGTGGATTAAATGATATTTATCGTTGTGATAACTGAAATGTTGTAGCAGCTGCGTTAATAATTCTGGACTTGCTGCGTTTTGGTCTGCGCATTTCTAACTGTCAATGTGATTCGCTGCGTGTTGGGTTGCGTTAATCACTGCGTTTTGTTGACAAGGAAATAATAGTTTATTATTGAGAGGTCCATAGTGACAGTGTTATAATCTTGTCAGCGTATTTTTAGGGTAATCATGCCCCTTGTCTTCCAGCCAGAATTTATTTCACTATTCGTTCGACACATGTGCAGCTGAGTATTAATGACCTACCCGTGAGCCCAAAAGGCTTGCCTTTTAAATTAAGGAAGATTTTTATTTCCATTAATTATTACAGTATCCCTTTTTTTTATTTATTTCTGTTATTTCTATATTTAAACTAAGAAAAATTAAGGAAGGAATTCATTCGTTTATTATTTTTATTCCTTCTATTATTTCTTTTATTTCTTTGAATTAAATTAAGAAAAGAAGTAAGGAAGAATGGAATGTAATTATTTTATTTTATTCTTTCCTTTATTATTTTTATTATCAAAGATGGAATTCGTTGAAGTTTCATTTAGGGAGGGAGATGGTTACGATTGGATAGTAGAGGTAGATTAGTAAGGTAATTGAATAAATGTAAAGTAAGGTTATTATAATGTCATTTTATCCTATCGTTGTAATCTAACGCAAGGAATGTTATTGTAAATATTAGCATAGTATGTCATTGTAAGGTCATTCCTTGTATCATAATGAATGAAAGGTAACGTGGTTGTATGAATCATCTTACTATGGAATATAATGAAATTTAATGGAAGAAATTGTCCTGCATTTTATTAGTTCATGTAAAGCAATATTATTCTTTTTATTAGTTCATGTAAAGCAATATTATTCTTCCATTTAATCATTAATACGGGTTGTTATTATTCTATTTTGATCGTTAAGGAAAAAGGTTATACCTTTAAGTTGTTTATTTAAACAAAGGATTTATTCTATTTATGCAATTATCAAAGATGGGATGTTTAAATCATTATGACGTGGAATCTGGCTTTTAAATGGTTAAACCCTTAATGTAGATCGATTCGGAATGCTAAATTTAGTGTACATGCTGACTTATTGAGTTTTTAAATGATCACCATACTAACATTAGGTTGTATTCGGCAAATGATTTATGGCCCGCCATCAGAATGTTAATGTTATTCGAGCGATGGACATTGTCTCGTCCTATTGAGGGTTGGGTTGATGTCAGAGTCCTTGTCACGCGCCTTCCGTAAGGGGGCACAATTGTTCTTCTTATTTATGTTGTGCTTGATTGTGGTCAGTTGGTTGCTTGGTCTGTTGTGTCGGGTGGGATGTAGACACCTCCATGTTCCTCAGAACAGTCGCCAGCCCTGAGACCTTAAATGGTTAAAATCGATGGGAACCTGGGCTTGAGCGTTGATTATGTGTCTTGGATGTCCTAACCTTGCAGGGTAGGACGGGCGGGTGGTCAGTTTACTTTTGTCACTAAATGTCTGCGTTGTGCACCTCTGCCTATGGTTGTATTTGTTGCAGTTTCTCGTTGAGGCCTTCAGTCTTCTTGTGCTGAACTTCGTGGTTGAGTCTTGTTGTTTGTCGAGTGGCGTCGTACAGTTCAGTATGTTGCTACTTCTACACGCGCGCACACACCTTTAAAAAAAAAAAATTGCATCGGTTACTAGAATGGTTGTCGTAACGACGCAGTTCGTTACAAAATAATTTCAGAGAAGGAACTGGTAAATATAGTACTCAATGGTCTTCCCAAGACATGGGATGCATTTGCCGCAAGTATGAATACAAGGAAGGAGTATCCCACATTTGAAGAACTTTGGACTTGTTGTGCACAAGAAGAATCAAGGATTAACGCAAAAGAGAAATCCCAAAATAAATACGATGATCAAGCTTTCACAGCAAAGTTCAAGAATTTCAGGAATAAGAAGAAGTTTGGCTCAAGGAAGAAACCAAATCAAGAAAAGGATATGTCAAAAATACAATGCTTCAACTGTCGAAAATATGGGCACTACAGGAACCACTGTCATGACTTAAAGAAAATTAAGGAAACAAACGAAGCATCAGTTGTCGAAGAAAGGGAACCCTCAAAGAAGGACAAGCAGGATAAAACAGACTTCTTCTTCTAAGATAAGGTAACAATATTCTTCATAGTTCTTGTACATACCATGTTTACATAGTTTTTGTACATATCTTGCATATCTATTTCTTAGAAGATAAGATGTTCAAGTGAAACAATACCTATGGAAGAATAATAAGATAAGGATTGCTATCTCAGCTTTGTGCACCCTTGAACGATTTGACCAAGAAAGGGGCTTTCAAATGGAGTGAGGAGGCCCAATTTACATTCGACAAGATGAAAAAGGTGATGAGCACATGCCCAGTCTTAGCCCTACCGGATTTCGGCCAACCTTTGACCTTGGAGTGTGATGCCTCAGGAGAAGGTATTGGCGCCATACTGATGCAAAATAGGCACCCTCTTGCCTATGAGAGCCGAAAAATCAGGGGACCTGAGTTACTTTACAGCATTTATGACAAAGAGATGCTAGCCATCATGCACGCTCTGGCCAAATTCAGACAATACCTGGTAGGTGCACGGTTTGTGGTGAAATCATATCATAACAGTCTGAAGTACCTATTGGAGCAGAAGGACTTAAACGAAAGGCAGCAGAAATGGGTAAGCAGAATACAGGCCTATGACTTTGACATCGAATTCATCAAAGGGAAGAACAACAAGGTGGCATATGCATTGTCCAGACGGCCATCCATTTATGCCATGACAGATGTGTCTGTTGATTGGAAGAACCACTTGGTGATGGAATATTCAGGGAATCAGTTCGCTTGTCAGGTAATGGACAGGCAAATACAAGACGATAACTTCAGGATCATTGATGGCCTCATCTATTATAAGGGCCAAATCTTTTTGGTTCCTGAATCAGCCTTCAAGGCCAAAGTGTTGCAAGCATGTCATGACTCACCAATGGCAGGTCACCAAGGGATTGGCAAGACATACAGGCAGGTGAGGGAGAGGTTCTCATGGAAGGGCCTCAAGGAGGATGTGATGAATCACGTCAAGGAGTGTAATACTTGCCAGGAGAATAAGGATGAGCACACTCACCCGGCAGGACTATTGCAACCCCTACCCATTCCAGAGCACAAGTGGGAAAGCATATCCATGGATTTCATCACAGGGTTGCCAAAGGCGAAGGGGAAAGACTGCATTTTCGTAGTGGTGGACAGGTTGACGAAGTTTGCACACTTCTTCTCCATTGCTACATACTTCAGTGCAGCACAGGTGGCCGAATTATTCTTCAGGGAGATCTTCAGACTGCACGGCCTACCCAAAACCATTGTCAGTAACAGGGATAACAAATTCATGAGTACATTCTGGCAGGAGTTATTCAGGCTAGCTGGTACGGCCTTGACTCCTAGTACTAACTATCATCCTCAGACGGACGGACCGACCGAAATAGTCAACAAATGGGTGGAAGGCTATCTCAGGAGTTACGTGGCAGGGCAACAGAAGGCGTGGCTCAGATGGCTACATTTGGGGAAATACTGCTACAACACCACCCATCACATGTCCATAGGCATGACCCCATTCAGGGCATTGTACAGCTATGATCCACTCTCTTTCGTGGAGATTGCTTTTGGTGATAGTAGGGCTCCAATAGTATAGGACTGGGTACAACAGACTCAGGATATCCTCAGGGAGCTAAAGGATCATTTACAGAGGGCACAAAACCAACAAAAGATCCAAGCAGATAAACATAGGGTTGAGCGCACTTTTGAGGTTGGTGACTTAGTTTACCTAAGGCTCCAACCATATAGGCAGGCTTCTATAAAAAGGAGCAGGGCAGAGAAGCTCCAACCACGTTTCTTTGGGCCCTACAGGATCAATAGGAAGGTAGGGGTCGTAGCTTATGAGTTGGAGCTCCCACGGGATAGCAAGATACATAATGTCTTCCATGTGTCCTGCCTAAAGAGGGCCCTCGGCCAACACATCACGCCCCTTGAGGTGTCGCCACCTCTAGATGAAGAGGGGCAACTGGTTCTGATTCAAGAAGAGATACTGGAGGTTCGGGAGAAGAAGCTCTGAACGAGAAGCATCAAAGAGTACCTGATCAAATGGAAGGACTTACCCATTAAGGATGCCACGTGGGAAAATGAACAAGTGGTACAGGAGACAAGTTTGGAATTGCTTGAGGACAAGCAATTTCTAGCAGGGGAAACTGTAATGTCCCCCACCTCTTGATGAAGAGGTCTGGGAAGACTTAGTGGTCTAGACATCTCCACCAGACCATAGTCTCACACAGCATGGGGAAAATTCAACCAAACTAATGTTATAATTTGAAGTTGACTTGGGAAAAAGGGCAAAAGTAACTCAATGAAGAAATAGAATGTTGGAGGTTGAGTTAGGAGTTGAACCTGAGGGTTAAACTAACTCAACAGGAAAACAGAATAGAGGTATAAAAGAAAGGCTAGGGCGCACCTCTCATTTCACCTTGGATATTTGGTATTTTGCTTGTTGAGCTCTTGAGCATGTTATCCCCCACTTTCAGGGATAATAAGAAGATCATGTCTCAAGGCCCACAAGTACTAGACATGGAGTACCGAGAGCAGGATTGACTTTAGCATGGCCCTGGAGGGCCCACCTTTTCTTTCTTCCAGCATCTTTATCTTGTCAGCAGCAACAACATCCATCACCATCGGCTTGGTCTTGTGTCAGAGAAGGTTCTTGCTCCATGAGGTAATTAGTCTAGGTATCATGGTATGTGTCACTTTGATCATCAAAACCATTGAATGTATGCATCTGATTCCTTTTATTTCTAACAACTGCTTGGATCTTACACTTGCCCACTTGACCATGTTTGCGGGGATTGACAGGGTGCCCTAGCAAGCCTGTGTCTGTAGGTTTTGGTTTGCCACTAGGGGGATTTCTGAAAAGCTATCGTCCGCTCCCATCATAGCACCACTGTTTCATCTTGTCTCCCGCTCACTTGTCCCATTCCACTTGTCCAGGCACTAGGTTGACCTATTTTCAGGATTGCACCTTATCTCGTGGGAAGAAGAGGCTAAAGGCCCAGAAGGTAAAAGCAAGCTGGTAAAAGATAAAATCCTAAAATATGAAACCTCGAGATGCTTCGCCTAGGGATCCTCGAGAAAGCAATAAAAGCCTTCTCAGCAAGAAACAAGAGGGACCCGAAAAAATAATAAAACAAGACCTAACCAAAGGATATGGGGTCTCATCACGAGCCAGCCTATTCGGTCCATGCGTACCTAGAAGTATGACATTGCCACCAACTGGTTACCACGCCAGGGCAATGACTATTGGTTGCATGGCCAAGGGTAAGGGGTCCTCATCACGAGCCAGCCTTCTCATTTCTGTGAAAGTACTTGTGGGTAACGCTGCCACCACTGGTCACCACGCCAGGGCAGTGTCCCCTAATTAGCTCTTGAACAAAAAAAAAGTAAAAGGAATAAAAGATAAAAGAATGAAAAGAATAAGAATAAAAGGCAAGAATGGGCTTGGAAAAAATGCATCCAGGACAGGTACAACTCGCCTTCTAACAAAGCCACCCACAGGTAACATTTCTTGCATCCTTGGCCCTCATTGCACCCAAATGCTTGGACTTCCCCTGACCACCTCACCCACTTACATGGCTTGGACGAGGTCTCTTCCGGGAACTTCCCTTTTCCAGTGGACACTAGCCCAATAGGACGCCTTGTCCTTTTCTCCAGACTTGTATTGTAGGCTTGTGTAATGTCTTTGAGCTGTTAACTGATGTATTAGGGATTTTATGCACATGTTTAATAATATTGATGATGAGATGTGATTGGCATTGCTATGATCCCTGTGACTGATGAGCCCATGGAGGGCGTAGCTTTTGATGTGGAGGACCATGCTCGACGGATAGGTACCATTTTGGACCGATACACATGGGGAGATGATCAGTTCGGACCTCCATGGGGCTGAAGAGCCCATCAGGTGAACATTGAGACCCCATCAGGGGGCAGAGACAGGACAAAGATGGATCAGGGGCTTTGCACCAGAGAAGGAGAGGATGTTCCACCAGAGGCACTTTGGCAAAGCTTGACCTAGGGGGATTGACCCTCTTTCAGTGGAACGTTGGCCTTGGAAGGCCTGGGACGTCACCCTTGATTACCATGACGTCATCCAGCCTATTAGAGGTCTTGGGAGGCAGACTGGGCAGTATTGGCACGTGTGGCATGATGGAGGATCCCAAGGAGGGCTAACGTTTTGCTCCAGGATGCCCCATTTTCCCTAAGAGGGGCTAACGTCTCCTTTGGAGGGGATTCATGTCTCTTTTCAGCTTGATTAGGGTTTTAAATTTGACATTTTAATGTAAAACAATATGATTTTAGTATTTTGGCTTTGTCGACCTTTTTCATGACCTAAAATGTAAAATTAGGTCATGGTATGGTATAAATGAAGGATTTTCACCTTCATTTTTTCATCACAACTTACTCACTCCATAAGGAGGTCTGAAATTTGCGCCCTCTCTTGAGTTATTGGCTGATTTAGTGATGCGCACTTGTTGAAGGAGGATCTTTTTGGCATAGTTTGGCTTTTCTCTGAATGGAAGGTGTTACAACTAGGGTTTGCAATGCTCTTTCTTGGTGATATGTAAGTATTTTTCTGCAAAACTTCTTGAATGAATGGTTGTAGTTTCATTTTTTGCATATGTTTAAAATTTTGCTAAATAAAACCCTAGGTGACAAGCACACAAGTAGGTCCTTGTCTCATGTCCCCATTGAGAGAAAGTTTTCAGCCATTGATTGAAGAAGGAGAGAGCCTAGTCGTTGCTACACTCTTTTTCTCTCTTCATTTATTGTTAGCCATACTATCTATAAGTTGAGAAGAAGGAGACGCCTTGAGCCTAGGTTTTCTACACTTTGGGCCAATTTTTCTAGGGTTTGTTGGTAGAGCCTTGTTGTAGAAACACTTTGCTTCATCAAACCCTCTAGTCTTGGTTTTATGCTTCATCATCAGCTACCTGTGATTGCCACCAAGTTAAGGAAGGAGGAGAGAGCACCGAGGCCTAGTTCTCCTACACCAAGGTGAGCCTCTCTCCCCTAGGGTTTTGACTTTGAGGCCTTGCCTTAGCAACACCTCAAAGCTTCTCCCTCTACTCCTTAGTCATTTTTACCCTTGTCTCCTTTAGCACTTGTGTCCTTCACTATTTGACCCCATTAACCCTAAGGCACTGATCTAAAGACCTCATGCATTGAAGTGAACTTGATCATAAACACTTTTTCAAAATCTTGAATGAAACCCTAACTACACTAACCCTAGCTAAGAAACTAACCCTATATGTTGTCGTCATCTTTAGCTATAAATCACCAGTGCAGCTAGACGTTTTCCGTATGAGCAATTGAATGATGATTAAAGGCATTAATTGAATGAAGTGTTGATTTATTGCATTGAATGCCACATTATTTCAGCATTTATTGAAGAAGTTAGATTGTTTTCATTGCTATTTTATAAACATTGACTTCGTCAATATTTATTGTCAAATTGCTTATATGTTTATCAGATAGTCACTAGTTTATATGAAGTACTAACCCATTGAGCTAGCTTGCACATATCAGTTTGTTGTTGCTTTGTCTCAAGCAAGTATATCTCATTGGGGGGTTTTACTTTATTGGCCTTTTGGCCAGACTATCTGCTCGGTGGTGACTTGTGAGGGGGGAATAGCTACTTTATCCTATAATGCTTTGCCTTCTCAAAACCCCAGGTCACCGGGGACGTCTCCCCTGGGCCTTACCACCCTAAAGAGAAAGAACCATCCCATTGTGGTGACATTGGGTTGGATTGGTTCATGTTACACCAGTTTGAACTTAAAACCTCAAGCCTTCTATCCTTGCTACAAACTGTGCGATAACATTTTGGCGCCGTTGTCGAGGAACACTGAGTCAAACCTTCCTCAAGACGACAACTTTTCGGTAAGCCTTGCCTCTAGAGTCTTTATCTTACAAGCTTACCTGGCAACTCCACTTAGGGTGTTTTCCCTTATCTTTTGATAGTTTCAAGAAAATTATCTGGCGACTCCACTAATGACGAAGCCAACTACGACTTCACAATGGGACCTGGGAAACTACAAGCCTTTAGACATGAGTAACATCTCGGGGTACCCTCAACAAATGCCCTTTGAATACATAAATTTGCTACCTAGATTCACTGGTGGTGATAGAGAGAGAGCTGACTATCACATGAGAAACTTCTAGAATTTCTTCCTATCCTACCCTGTCGATGATTATGCTAAAGACGTGGTCATGAAACTTTTCTCTACCACTCTTTGTTGCAATGCCAAAGAGTGGTATGAAAACCTCCCTGATGCCAGCATCACGACTATGGAGCAATCTGAGGAAACCTTTCTTGAGAGATGGGGTATCTAGTTAGAAGACATCCCAGTACTATTAGAAGAACTCGAGCATATAAAGCAAGTTGAGGATGAAACTGTCAGAGACTTCCAGGATAGATTTGAGAACATGCTGTATCAAATTCTTGAAAGTCATCATCCCGAGGAGAGATACCTTGTCCATCTCTTTACTCATGCACTTTTGGGATATCTGAGTTTTCCCCTTGATAAGAGAGTCCCACGGATGCTCGATGAAGCCTACAACATGGCTGCAAGGATTGAGGAGTACATCTCCTTCTCTGAGATAAGATGCCTCTTTACCTCAGGTACTCTTAATAGGGAAAGTTTGTTTGCCCTTGAGAACTTCATTATTGATTTCCAAAAAGAAGGGGAACAAACCACAGATCGACAAGGGATTGTTGAAGACACAGCCGAGGAGCCGGAACCCAATGATGAAGTATCAACATGCCCTCCTCCTCTTAATGAAGCGATCCACAAGCCTTCTCCACCTGCACAACAACAAGACGATAAGGTTAGTTTCTTTCCTTTTCAGGATTTTGATGATACCTTGTTCCATGATTCAAAGAGTGATGGAGAAATGGAATCCCCGAACGAAGAGCATTTTCCTTGTTGTACAATCAAAGATGAAGGGGCAACTCATGAGGATAAGACAGTAATGCATGTTAAAGATACCCAAGTCCTAGAAGCTCCTGCACAAGAAGAAAAAGTAAGTTACCCTCCTCTCCAAGATTTTGATGATTGTCTACTTTATGATTTGGGAAAAGAGGAGGAGATGGGTGAGCTTTTGAATGTTTTGAATCTTCCATGTTATGATACTAATACTGACATAGTTGATATTGATGAGTTCATACATGTTGGAAGACGTAAATGGGATATAGTTGGTTTTGATATGGACCCCATTTACGACATTGAGAATCATTCCCAATTGTTTCCTTCACAGTTGTCACAACAGATTACCTTTGATTTGTGGCAACAAGGGGATGATATATTTACCGATGCTCCCCAAGCACCCAAGGTTGACCTAGTGCCATATTTTTCTGAGAATTTTCGGTCTTACCTTGAGGCCTTTGATGAACACTCCTCCGAGCACTTGGATTTATCCCATGAAGATGATTATCAACCACCGCTGTGCTCGGATTTTGATAGGAGTAAGAACATTGTTTGCCTAAAGAAGGATTCTCATGACGTTTTTCTTCAACCACCTATTACTACCTTACCTTGTTGTTTCATTAAAGGTATGGTTGGGAATTATATCTTTAGTATTGAGTTTCCTCTTAAGCAAACCCTAGAATCCAAGGGTTGGTTGAAAACCACAAGTTCAAAGTGTTTCGACTTTCCCTTAGGAGTTTGCCAGTCATCTACCAGATCCTTGTCAATCCCTTCAGAGTGTGAGGAAACCCAGGGTAGCCTGTTTTCAGATCGTTTGAGTCAGTATGTTGAACCTTGGACTTTTTATGCCCCTTCCTGAAGTGGATTGAGCACTTTCATCAGAGATTGACGTGGCATGATTTTATCCCTCCCACCCGCCTCCATGAGTTAGACTTTGTGATTTCCAGTGATATGATATATATTCTAGCCCATGAAATTTTTGTGCTTGACTTGTCACTATTTTGGTTTATGATGAAGCACAAAGGCAGGTATCGTGGGACATTGTTGGATTGGCTTCACTGGTTGTTTGACTACACCCAACATCTAGCCAACAGGTAGGTACAGGTAAGTAGTTTGTTTTACATACGCATTATTGCTTTATTTCAGTCTATATATATCTATGTATGCTAGGGTGGCATTACCACCCCAATTTTGTTACTGATACTTCTATTGAGATCGAGCAGGTCAGCAGGTTATGCCAGAGATGATGAGGTTCTCATGCGCTCTACGGTGAACACATGTCCCCGAGTTGGAGCCAAATGTTATCCCCCACTTTCAGGGATAACTAGGAGAACATGTCTCGAGGCCCATAGGTCCTAGACATGGAGAACCGAGAGCAGGATTGACTTTAGCATGGCCCTGGAGGGCCCACCTTTTCTTTCTTCCAACATCTTTATCTTGTCAGCAGCAGCAGCATCCATCACCATCGGCTTGGTCCTATGTCAAAGAAGGTTCTTGCTCCATGATATAATTAGTCTGGGTATCATGGTATGTGTCACTTTGATCATCAAAACCATTGAATGTACGCATATGATTCCTTTTATTTTTAACAACTGCTTGGATCTTACACTTGCCCACTTGATCATGTTTGGTGGGATTGACAGGGTGCCCTAGCAAACCTGTGTCTGTAGGTTTTGGTTTGCCACTGGGGGGATTTCTGAAAAGCCATCATTCGCTCCCATCATAGCACCACTGTTTCATCTTGTTTCCAGCTCACTTGTCCCATTCCACTTGTCTAAGCACTAGGTTGACCTATTTTCAGGACTGCACCTTATCTCGTGGGAAGAAGGGGCTAAAGGCCCAGAAGGTAAAAGCAAGCTGGTAAAAAATAAAAGCCTAAAAAATGAAACCTCGAGAAGCTTCGCCCAAGGATCCCCGAGAAAGCAATAAAAGGCTTCTCAGCAAGAAACAAGAGGTTCTCGGAAAAATAATAAAACAAGACCTAACCAGAGGATACGGGGTCTCATCACGAGCCAGCCTATTAGGTCCATGGGTACCTAGCAGTATGACATTGCCACCAGCTGGTTACCACGCCAGGGAAGTGACTCTTGGTTGCATGGCCAAGGGAAAGGGGGTCTCATCACGAGCCAGCCTTCTCATTTATGTAAAAGTACTTGTGGGTAACACTACCACCAATGGTCACCATGCCAAGGCAGTGTCCCCTGATTAGCTCTTGAACAAAAAAAAGGAAAAGCAATAAAAGATAAAAGAATGAAAAGAATAAGAATAAAAGGCAAGAATGGGCTTGGAAAAAATGCATCCAGGACAGGTACAGCTCGCCTTCTAACAAAGGCACCCACAGGTAACGTTTCTTACATCCTTGGCCCTCATTGCACCCAGATGCTTGGACTTCCCCTGACCACATCACCCACTTACATGGCTTGGATGAGGTCTCTTCCGGGAACTTCGCTTTTCCAGTCGACACTAGCCCAATAACACACCTTGTCCTTTTCTCCAGACTTGTATTCTAGGCTTGTGTAATGTCTTTGAGTTGTTAACTGATGTATTAGGGATTTTATGCACATGTTTAATAATATTGATGATGAGATGTGATTGACATTGCTATGATCCATGTGACCGATGAGCCCATGGAGGGCGTAGCTTTTGATGTGCAAGACCATGCCCGACGAACAGGTACCATTTTGGACCGGTACACATGGGGAGATGATCAGTTCAGACCTCCATGGGGCTAAAGAGCCCATAAAGTGGATGTTGAGACTCCATCAGGGGGTAGAGACAAGACAGAGATGGATCAGGGGCTTTGCACCAGAGAAGGAGAGGACGTTCCACCAGAGGATTGACCCTCTTTCAGTGGAACATTGGCCTTGGAAGGCCTGGGACGTAAACCTTGATGACCATGACGTAATACAGCCTATTGGACGTCTTGGGAGGCAGACTGGGCAGTATTGGCACGTGTGGCATGATGGAGGAGCCCAACAAGGGCTAACGTTTTGCTCCAAGATGCCCCATTTGCCCTAAAAGGGGCTAACGTCTCCTTTGGAGGGGCTTCATGTCTCTTTTCAACTTGATTAGGGTTTTAAATTTGACATTTTAATGTAAAACAGTATGATTTTAGTATTTTGGCCTTGTCGGCCTTTTTCATGACCTAAAATGTAAAATTAGGTCATGGTATGGTATACATGAAGGATTTTCACCTTCATTTTTTCATCACAACTTACTCACTCCATAAGGAGGTCTGAAATTTACGCCCTCTCTTGGGTTATTGGCTGATTTAGTGATGCGCACTTGTTGAAGGAGGATCTTTTTGGCATAGTTTGGCTTTTCTCTTAATGGAAGGTATTACAACTAGGGTTTGCAATGCTCTTTCTTGGTGATATGTAAGTATTTTTCTGCAAAACTTCTTGAATGAATGGTTGTAGTTTCATTTCTTGCATATGTTTATAATTTTGTTGAATAAAACCCTAGGTGACAAGCACACAAGTAGTTCCTTGTCTCATGTCCCCATTGAGAGAAAGTTTTCAGCCAATGATCGAAGAAGGAGAGAGCCTAGCCGTTGCCACACTCTCTTTCTCTCTTCATTTATTGCTAGTCGTACTATCTATAAGCTGAGAAGAAGGAGACGCCTTAAGCCTAGGTTTTCTACACTTTGCGCCGATTTTTCTAGGGTTTGCTGATAGAGCCTTGCTGTAGCAACACTCTGCTTCATCAAACCTTCTTGTCTTGGTTTTATGCTTCACCTTCAGCTAGTCATGATTGCCACCGAGTTAAAGAAGGAGGAGAGAGCACCGAGCCCTAGTTCTCCTACACCAAGGTGAGCCTCTCTCCCCTGGGGTTTTAACTTTGAGGCCTTGCCTTAGCAACACCTCAAGGCTTCTCCCTCTAGTCGTTAGTCGTTTTTACCTGTCTCCTTTAGCACTTGCGTCCGTCACTATTTGACTCCATTAACCCTAAGGCACTGATCTAAAGACCTCATGCGTTGAAGTGAACCTGATCAAAACTACTCTCAATACATTGAATGAAACCCTAACTACACTAACCCTAGCTTAGAAACTAACCCTATTGACTAAGTGTTGTCGTCATCTCTTGATATTAACACCTTTGTGTAGCTGAACGTTTTTTCTTTATAAGCAATTGAATGGTGATTAAGGCATTAATTGAATGAAGTGTTGATTTATTGCATTGAATGCCACATTATTTCAACCTTTATTAAAGAAGTGATATTATTTTCATTGCTATGTTATAAACATTGACTTCAGATTGCTTATATGTTTATCAGATAGTCACTGATTTATATGAAGTATTAACCCATTTAGCCAGCTTGCACATATCAATTTGTTGTTACTTTGTCTCAGGCAGGTATATCTCTCTAGGGGGTTTTACTTTATTATTGGCCTTTAGCCAAACTATCTGCTCGGTGGTGACTTGTGAGGGGGGAATAACTACTTTATCCTGTAATCCTTTGCCTTTTCAAAACCCCAGGTCACCGGAGACGTCTCCCCTGGGCCTTACCACCCTAAATAGAAAGAACCATCCCATTGTGGTGACATTGGGTGGGACTGGTTCCTGTTATGCCAGTTTGACCTTTAAAACTCAAGCCTTTCATCCTTGCTACAAACTCTGCGATAACAGAGCACACGGCTTAGAGGGTTTTGAGATTACAAACCCTAGAGAACAACTCGGTGGTGAAAGATTCCACTCACCTTGTTCCAAGCTTAGTCTCAGGGATGAAATACTCCACCCACACCATTCTACATTCATCTTCTATTCAGGAGAGCAGTAGGGTCGTACCAGTTAGTGATTTTCCAACAGGGGCACACCATTGATTGAGGAGCAGTTCGATCCAACTTATTGAGAGAGCTTTGGGAGATTCCAGGATTAGGGTTTTGCTTGCAGGACCTTGCCCATCAGTTTGGAGGCTTTCTTGAGAAGTTACTACGACCAGATCATTATCTACATGTTGGGACGGCTTTTGAAGGAAGGAGGATGTGTTGGTGATTCAGTGATTCTCGGATCTAGGTGGCTCTACCTCATATCTGATCTTGAAACTTCTCCTAGGGGTTTGTGACTGCCCGATCTATCATTCTTGAGAGTTTCAAGAGGTTTGGAGGCCTCATTCATCCAGGCTGAATTGTTGGTAGTATCTAAGGTTTCAGGAGGGTCGAACCTGTTTAGGGTTGCAACGGTTGGAGGAGGAAGACGTGGCATTTCGGCTTCATATTTCAGGAGGGGGTTCACATTGGCCTAATCTATCTTTTGGTGAATTTTGGTAACATTTGGAGGTCTTCTTCAGGAGGGCCGAACCCTTGGTCTTCATCTTCTTCAGCGAGACGTACTAGCAACTAGGGGGGGCTTGTGCAAACCCTAGCTTTCTGTATTGGATCTCTCATATTGTATTCAGCCTTTGGGAGGCTTGTCTTGAGTTTCGAGAGCATTTTGTAGCAACTCATATCTTCTATGTTTGGAGCCATCTGATGTTATTCCTTATCTGCTCGTATATTGTATCGGGTTCTTGCTATTTCCTAATGAAGAGGTCAGATATGTGTTTTTGTTAATGTTTAAGCCATTATTATAGTTCTTTGCATATTAGATAACAATAGCATAATACAAGATCACTGAGAAATACACAATCACAAGAGACACAGCATTTATCCTGGGAAACCCTCTAGGGGAAGAAAACCCTGCAAAATTTCCTTAATATAGATAGCCAATACAATGCCAAGAGATCTCTTAAACTAATGCAGAAGATCCTCTCCCAGATATGCGCCACTTTCTCTCCTTCTTCTCTAACAGCAGATTCGAAGCTTGTCTCTCAATGAGCAAGTGAGTTGTGTGTCTAAGTGAGGCGCTAGCCTCCTTATTTATATTAGACTAGCACGTGTGAAGTGTCTCTTAACAGGCAGGGCCGACTTTTCCCACTGGGTGGTTATAACCACCTTAATTACATTATGGGACCTCTTTAATATCTGTTGGGGCCGACTTCTTATTCTGCCTATTATAATTAACATTTGACCAATCCGCAAAAGGGTATTTGGTCCTATTACAATAGCCAACAAGATCAATCCACAATGGGGATTGATCCGATGAATAATATATCAAATAATAATTAGAATACTCTTTGCAGTTACATTATTTCAACACAAGATAGCATCCAAAATTGCACAAGAGAAGAGAGAAATCGATTTGCCCAAAGAGAGCGAAAATTTCAGCCAAGAATGTCTTCACTCAATAGAGAGTCAATTTTTGTAAATGAAATGATCTTGGTCTATTATTTATACAAGACCTAAAAATGAAGTTTGTCCAAATAATAATAGGGTAAAACACAATTAAGGAGGTCGACCCCCTTTAATTGCCCCTTTACAAATTATAATTTGATTTTACATGAAAAAGAAAACCCTAAAGATGATGTCATGCCCCTAGGGAGTGACGTTTTGGCACTTGTAGCAAATTGTTGAGTTGTTGAGGGAGAGGTGGGGCTTCCAAAAGTCGTGTGTCATCAATCCTCCTCTTCATCAACCATGCCAAATCCTCATCAAGCATCACCACCATCATCGAACCCTAGCCCCAAACAAAACGTCAAGCCCAAAGGTGTAGCGCTTTAGCCTCCAAAGGCAAGTCATTGGGCTAGGAAGGGCTAGGTGAGGTCCTCCAAGGTATCTTCTCTTGCCTCCAAAGGTAACGTTCAACATCTGTTGCTCCCCAAGGTGTGGGTCATGGCATCCAACCTGTGGGCTTCAAGCCCAATGAAGGCCCAAGCTAGGCTTGCTCCTCCAAAACTGTCCACCAAACAAGGCCCTGCAAAGACAATGAATGCACCCTCCAAGGGTCTCAAGTTAAATCTATCATAGCAAGTAAAATCACACCTAATACAAGAACCACCTAAACATGTGCATCAAACCTAACTTTCCAAATTAAACATGTGCTCAAAGACCCTATGCAATTGACCAAATTTAGATATGGGAGGGGTGTCACAATACCCTATTAGGTGAACCAATTCCTCAAGTAAGGGATGTTTCCAAGAATGATCCTCTCTAGGTCATGTAGTGCAGGTGAGATGGATGGGGGCTAGACTTTTAGGTTTTTTGGGTTTCATGACATACAAGTGCTCGTATTATCTCATTTATGGGCGCCTTTGTTGAGGGCTAGCCACATCGATTTTCTCTATTTGTTTTTGAAGCATATTTTTTCCAAGCCCTTCAACATTTTTTTTACATGTGTCACCAAGTTGAAGTCAATAAAGGGCACTAAAAAGGAAATGCATAGCCCACAAATGCTCTACCTTGGTTAACATGTTTTTTTTTATGAAGACCTTCCAGGTTGAAGTCAACAAGGGGCACTAAAAAGGAAATGCATAGCCCACAAGCACTCTACCCTGAAAGGTGATCATTATTTAATTTATTATTATTACGGGTCCCTCATTTTTTATGAGAAGTGTTTCACCATTCACGGGATCCCAGGGCAAGCTTCTATTGCATGATGTTTTCTGCTAGGGCACCTCTGAGCCTAATGGCCCCTTCTTCCCATGAAATGACGTGCATGCCCTTCTTGGGTCAGTAAGGCCAGAAAACCTAAAATATAGGGACACGAAGGGGAATGAGTGATGGAAAGTTGTAAGTATGAGTGGCGATAATACGATAACCCTTTGGGGAGACCCCCGGTCACAACCCTTTCCCTAAAAGTGGCCACTTACTAGGAAACTATGACACTCGCTAAGGTGAAATAAGGTCATAAGCATAATGTCCAAGCAGACGTTCCATAATCAAGAGAAGTTCTAATGCAACATATCCAAATGCCTCAAGTATTAAGGTGACACTTACCAAAATACCGAACTTGTACCTCATGGAGCAAAACCCAATGTCTTCCGGAAGCAAGCTGATGTGATGAATGCCATCGTGACGAACCGAAAAGTGTGGTTGTGAAGTGGATCTCCATCCATGTATGTGGACATTGTTGATCGATCCATCTCTCGATACTTCATGTCTGCAACTTGAAGGCCTCGAGACATGATCTCCTTAGTTATCCCTAGGAAATGGGGATAACAGTCACATGTATATTTCTATCTTTCTACTTTTGGAATTCTCTATGCACCACAGCTTGACTAGATAAGAATTAGGCTTCCCTTTCATTTCAAGAGATACAATTCCATTTTCAAGAGGAACCACCTCTTTGAACACATAGTGAGGCCTCTATATTGACTCACCAATATGTTGCGCTTGACATGATTAACATATAAAGGTGCATTATGTAATCTGCACTATTTTCTTTACCATGTTTTGAACATAGATGTATTCATTGGTTTGCATTAACCATTTTTCATGACTTCCAGCTATTACAGTTCTTTACATTTCTTTCTTTCACTACAAGTGAGTATAGTAGTAGTAAACCACCAGATTGCATAAATAAATTTTAGAAGAAATATGCATACCAAACTGCACAATTTTTCTTCAACCAAGAACACCCCAGCTCGAAATTGATAGGAAAAAATGAAAACATGGATGTCTGACAAAATTGACTAGTAATAAAAATTTCCCAAGTCTAACTCTCCAACATGCTATTACAATTTGAAAATCAAATGTCTTACACATGGATATAGATCTTTAACCAAAAGATCAAACTGGGGTTTTGAGCAAGGTACCCACTATCATTAGTTTTTCCATTGTTCCAATAGCTTGCATAATAAACTAGCTACATCATAGAAACACCAAGGGTAGTGAATGGAACAACCTAAAAGCAAATGTGGGAGGACATTGCTTGACTAAAATAATGTTAATAATGTGTAGGGGAATGCAACATTTGTCAAAAGCATCAAGTTTGAATGAACCTTGACTTTCAAAGTCAAATATACATGTGCATGAACTGACAAAACAATGCCTATTCAATATGTTATCCCCATTTTGTAGATAACTAAAGAGATTATGTCTCGAGGCCCTCATGTTGCAGATATGGAGTGTCGAGAGACTACATGGCCAGCAGTACTCTTTTGCACAGTTGGAGACCCCTCTCACCACCACAGATGGTCATAGATTTCCAGATGACATCCACCACATCAGCTAGCTTCCGGAAGGCAGTGGGCCTTGCTCCATGAGGTACAAGTCAATATTATGGTGAGCATCATTTCAATATTTAAGCCATTTGAGTATGTTGTATCTTAGATTGCTCTAGATTTCATGATATATGCTTGGACAATATGCCTTTTGCCTTGCTTCACCTTGGTGGTTGACATTGTACCCTAGTAAGTGGTCTTCCTAGGGATGAGTTTGCTACTAGGAATTCCCTTGAAGAGCCATCGTATCGTTCCCGACCATACTTACCACTTTCCATCATTATTTCCCCCCATCTCCTTATCCCTTGGGATTTTAGGGTGTATTGACCCAAGAAGGGGTTGTCTCTCATTCTATGGGAAGAAGGGATTGAAGGCCCAGAGGGGTTGATGTTGGGTAAAAGATAAAAGCCTTGTATGAAACTTCTAGATGCTTCGCCCAGGGATCACCCAAGAAAAGCAGTGAAACGCTTATCTTTGAGTAAAAGGGGACCCACAATGGAATATGGTTTAAAATGCTTAAAAGGTTAGTTGAAGTATAGGAGGTCTCATCACACGCCGATTTATCACGTCCATGAATACCTAGTGGTATGACATTACCATCATCTCATCACCAAGCCAAGGTAATGCTTCTCAGTTGCATGGTTGAGAGAAAGGGGGTCTCATCATGAGCCAGCCTTCTCATTTCCACTAGGTGTTTGTGGGTGACATTTCCATTATCTGGACACCACGCTAGGGCAGTGGCCTTCAACCTTTCCTTAAAATTATGAAAGAATAAAAGAATGGCAAATAATGGGCTTGGAAAAAGTGCATTGCGGATGAAGGTACCACACGCCCTCTATAAGGCACCCATGAATGAGACACTACGACCTCTTGTATGTCATGAGCCCTATGCCCATTGAGTCTTGACCCTATCCACTTCACCCAATTTACATGGCTTAGAGAGGGATCTCTTCGAAACTTTCCTTGACCTAGGGAAAGATCTACCCAATAGGACACCTCGTCAACCCTCCCATATTCAAGCTTGACAAGTCACATAGTGTCTTTGAGCAATTAATTGTTTGATATAGTGATCTTTGATGCACATGCTTAGGTGGCTCATTTATTGATTTGATTCACTTATCATGATGTTATGACTTGAGATCCTTGAAGGGCGTGCTTATTTGTCTTTGCAGGACCTAGTTGGTGGACAGTTTTGGAAGAACAAGCCTAGCTTGGGCTTCCATGGGGTTGCAAGCCCACAGGTTGGATGCCAAGGGTCCACATGCCGAATCACAAGGACGAAGTATTAGAGACCTAGAAGATGATGCAGAAGACTTAGCCCAACCCTCACTTTCCAAAAGATTTGCCCAGGAGGGGCAAAACGTCCTCTTTTCGAGCTTGACGTCATATTTGGGGGTTAGGGCATAGTGGTAAGATGATATGCATTGGCACTTGGACGTTTTGAGGTTTTTGAGGCTTTGACCATGAAGGAAGACATTTGGATGCTTGACACATGGCTTTGGGAAGCCTTACTACACTCCTACATCACCAATAACTTTCTCCTAGTGCCAAAACGTCCCCTAAAGGGGTGGCATCTATGTAAATTAGGTTTTATTTGTGCAAAAGTGAAATTTTAAATGAATTGTTTAATATTACTTTGTTAAAGGGGGCAAGATTAGGGTCGTTAACCCGTAGTCTTGTTGTTTACCCCTAAATATGTAGGCAAGTCACCTTGGTGACATTTTGTATAAATAAGAGATCATAAGATCTCATTTTGACATAACTCTCCCTCTTGTGAGAAGACTTGATCTGAAATTTTCGCTACACTTGGCATATTTGTCTCTCTTGTGCACTTGTTTATGGCTATCTTTTGTGAATGGTTGATGGAGGAGTGAGGCGCTAGCCTTGGATGAATGATTTCTAGCTTTTATGGTGGATCATCTTAAGCATCTTCTTGATTTGGTATGGTTTTTACTCTTATACTATCATTTGTTTCAAGTCAAGGATTGTTGTGCTAGGAGCTAAGTGGGAGGTAAGAGCATTTACACCCCCACTCTGGTCTTCATCATTTATTGCTTGAAGTTCATTGATGTTGCAAGGGTTTGTTTGAGGAACTAAGAGGATTTACACCCCTCATTCTCAAACCCTAACTAGAGATACTTGCATTGGGAAGTAAGAGGATTTACACCCCCAAGAAAGTAGCATCTCTAGTTCATTTACTTGACTCCATTAACCCAATATTTAAAGGCAATAGTCATTTCTTTTTTGCATTGGAGATATAAAATCGTTGCCTTGGGAAGAGTGATTTTTGCTAGTTTCAAGTTTATCTTTTGGAGAAGCATTCCTTGAGCCTTGAGCTCTCTTGCCTCATTGAAGCATCCTTCTTCTCCCACTACTTTGATTGTTGTTGCAAACTTTAACTAACAGCCATTAGGGCTGCATAACCCTAGCTGCTAACTCTCTCCTAACTCCTAAACTAACCCTAGACTAGCTCCTAAATTTTACTCACTAACTCTACTATCTAGGACGCACCTTTTGGACTAATTGTCGACATCTTTTGATTGTATAACTTGCTGATATAAGTGACTGAAAGCTACAGCCATAAGGCTGCAATTTTCTGCAGAAAATAGATATTTACAAGTCATCTTCTCTTGCCTCTTAAGTGCCATGTTTTAGCCCATATTTATTGTTAATCTTAATGCTGATTTTCTTAACTAGTTTAGATCTTTGTATGCTGATTTAGATTCTTTATTTGCTGATATAAACTGTCATCTACTGCTGCAAATTAGGGACAGCAAGCTTAACTTGCTGATCCATACTAACATATATCATTGCAAGGTGAATTTCTTTGTGTCTCGGGCAGGTACAATCATCCAGAGAAGTACTACACCTTTAGGGCAACAATCACTTGACTTACAAGGCATCTCTTTCCACATCTCACTCCACTTAGATCTGACTTCTAGGGGTTTCACTTTCATCTCCATCCATCTACATCTCATTCCCCCTCGGGTCAACGGGATCGCCTCCCTAGAGTGACCTAGCCACCCTTGAAGTGTGGGACCTACATCGAGGTGACATTGGGTGTAGGATCCCTAGTTGTAGCACTTTCTTTTGTGGTTGGATCGGGCTTTGCCCAACCTACAACTTGTGCTATAACACAATATTCAAAATTCTAAGATATGGAATATCCAATGGCATAGTTCTTAAGATAATTGGCATGAGGTTGTTTGGTCTTGTTAACACTTAAATTTGCACCCACTTTTGTGCATAACAGGCATTGAAATAGCGGGGGAATATGAATGTGTGTAAGGCTATAAGAATAATAAGAGACATCAATTTTGTCCTATACACAGACAACTTTCAGTGCTGCTCCAAAAGTGTTTACACCATGTTTGGGAGTGCTTCATGAGATTTGGGGTACATGGTGTATGAACAGCCCTTGGATGGTCCATCATGGATTTGCACATGAGAGATGGTCCCTGATGGATTTGCTCATTGGAGATCGCTTACTTGGTGGTTGCTTGACCTCAGTTGGGTGCTTGCACGATATTCTTCCCTAGGGTGTTGGAGATCTTTAGATAGCTTCAGTGATGTTCTACATGATAGCCACATGGAGATGGTTATTTTTTATGAGAACACCCTACTTAGGGAGGAGGAGTGGTTTGCATCTCGGAGGAGGGAAATGGACCCTAGACAGCACAAGGTAGCTTGCATGCTTGCAAGGAGTTGACTCGAGGATGCCTAGCTTGTGTCAATGTTCATGCGAAGGGAGTGGACCGAGTGGAGTACATGGCTTAGGAAGTTCAATGGAGTCTTTGGATGCTTGTAGGAGTGTTGGACACAACTCGTGGAGTGTTATCCCCATTTCCTAGGGATAACTAATGAGACGATGTCTCGAGGCCCTCGCGTTGCAAACATGGAGTACCGAAAGACAAGATAAGATGAGATAAGATAATTTTAGTAATGTCCAACGAATAACCACAAAAGTAGGTCAATGGGACTAAAGAAAATAACAAGTGTGGGTACAATGTGGGACTGTCAAAGCATCTCCTAGATAATGCTGAAAATAACAAAAAGAAAAAAACCCTCGGTCTAATTACAGCCAAGGAAAAAGTGCATATAACAATATCATATGTGCGGTGATACAAAGTGGGAGTGTCCATGGTAGGAGTTGGACAACTCGATACTAGTCGAGAGAGAAAAATTAGAAGGTGAAGCTGGTGAGGTCAATGTCTCCTAGAAATGATGATCGATGGCAAGGGGGGCAACAGGGGTCACGTTGGATCACTATCGAAGTCCTCGAGTACCATAGGGGGATCCAGATGTATGATCCTTGGGGGATGTAGGTGTGAGGAAGTTCAGTTCTCCTACCATCCAAGGTTGAAGAAAAAAAGCTCTGAATAGATCTCCGACTGCTCTGCTGGGGCTGGGGGCGGTTAGATGAGCGAGAGGTGTCCTGCCTTGAACTCGTCTAGAGCTGAAACATCTGTCACAATGAGGCTGCGTGGTCGGGTGTATGGTCTTGCACCTCCAAACCGGTCTCAAACATATCGGTCGATCTCCAGGGGGGAGAATGGACCCGAGGTCTCACCACTCTGTGGTCTGAAGTACTCTGGAACTCAATCTGTCGTTTGTTGCTCAGATCTGGTGGGAGGGCATGGAAGTATGAAGTGATCCTCCTAATATGACCCAAGTGGGGAATGGTGTGCAAGAGTTGGGATCTGTGACTAAGAATCTCCCTGATGAAAAGAGCTAGGCACCTTTGATCTTGAAATCAAAAGAAAGTAGAGAGGCAGTCCCTTGAGTCCCTATAGAGGTAGTAGTAATGTCCTTGAATCTCATAGTAAATGGGGCACCGAAAAATGAGGTGTCTCTCTGTCTCTTGCTCCTGTAAGTGACACATTTGGCAGATCCTATCGAAACATCGGATATGGTGATCAGTCTCTATAAGTCGGTGAGAACCAACCCAGAGTTGTCCCAAATGGATCATGAGTGAGTGCATCCAATGTTTGTATGTGTATGGGGGATGGATAATGATACCATCCTACAACTCCATGAAGTGCTCTAAGTAGAATGACATCTCCGGCCCCAGGTTCGTCAAGGGTGAGGTCCAAGTGACCTGGATATATAATCTGTAGATGTCCTCTCTAATATCTCAATTCACAATCTATCTAGTCGACAAGAGATGGGATAGCGCATCTAAGGAGTACCTGAAGGGGGGAAGGCACTTTGGGGAGACGATCATCGATTGGAGAAGTCGAGACGCCTTTGAAAACCATCCTCGTGTGCAGCCTGTGGAGTGATCTGAGGCGAGGACCTCTCGGGATCAAAGTGCAAGGTAGGGATACCGCTCCCTCCTGAAATCAAAGTTCCTGAAAGATCTGACTCTATGGAGGAAGGAGATCAGCGAAAGATAACCTCAAGGCGGAATGGTTGGATGCTGAACTCTGCCTGTATAATGGACTATGGGACTGTACATTTGCATCTGATGATATGCCTAAGAAGCAAGGTCTGAACTCGCTCCAACCGAGCCCAATCTGTCTGTATCAAACTTGGACTCCAAATCTCTAAGCCATAAAGTATTGTGGGTCTGATAATCGTCTCCATGAGGTAGAGTTTGGACGAGATGTCCTGAAACTGACCTTCAAAACATTGTCTCTCAATGAGGGCCAGGGACCCATATCCTTTGTTGAGTCGGGGCTGGAAGGATTGCCGCATACCAAAATGAGGCCTCGTGAACTGGACCCCCAAGTAGGTGTAAGTTGTGTTGATCTCAATCTCTTCCCCTCTAAAGTAGAAGTGTAAGTCTGTGAGAGTGTATTTTTGAAGCATTGAAGATCATGACCTTGGTTTTACCCAAGTTGATCGTCAAATGTCGGAGGTCACAAAAACTAGCTAGGGCTTCAATTTGCCTCTATAGGCCCTCAGGAGTAGAGGCCAACAAGATCAGGTCATCAGCGAAAAGGAGCAGGGAGATCAGCACCTGATGAAGGAGACATTAATCACCATCATGGATGTGGTCGTGGAGGAAAGATTCTAGCTCATCAATGTAGATTCCGAAGAGAGTCGGCGAGAGGGGGCATCCATGTTTTACTTCAATGGTACTCTGAATGAAATCGGAGAGGACATGAGCCAACCTGAGGCATCCCAAAATTGACTCATACAGTCTCATGATGGCTGCTAGGAGGGTCTCAGATATGTTGATGTCGCGAAGTCTTTGGAATAAAGCCTCTCATGGCACTGTATCAAACGCTTTTCGAAAGTTTACAAAACAACAGTAAATCCTCGAAGAGCGATGACGAGCCTCCTCAATGATGGCTCTGAGTGTGAAAATGTGATTGGTCATTTGGTAATCTAGGCGGAATCTTGCCTATCCTTTAGCTATGAGATGGTGACTTTCCAAATCGTTAGAGAGCTGCTGATGTAGAGTCGTAGCATAAAGTTTGGAGAAAGTATGTCCCACCATGATAGTCTTGTAATTGTTTGGATCATAACTATTCCTTGATTTATGAATAGGGTGAATGATGTGTCTAGTCCAAGAATGGGGGAAACCTAAACATACCACATGGTTAAATAAGTCGACAATGTGTGAATCAAGGAAACGGATGTCTTGCATAAGAAATTTGGTTTGGAGGCCTTCTTTTGTTGCTCTATTGGTGCTCATAGCTCTGGTTGCTATCCTGATGTCTCTCTCTGAGAAAAGATGGCAAGAGGAGGGTGGGGAACAAATGTGGGTGGGAGGTTTCCCGAGAATGTCGTAAACGGAGGTTGTGTGCGAGAACATGGCTTAGGGGTCTAGGTCGGGTAAGATGGCACGATGTTTAGGAAAAGGGGTATGCCAGAAGGCTTTCGATGAGTGGCGGAAAGCTGCACAAAGTTCATGCCTCCTCTGGGAGACGAACATTCGCTTTTTGCGACGAAGGAGTTGACAATAGGTTTTACGGAGGTCAGGGGAGGATGAGGGTTCATGAGTGAGGGTGAAATAAGGATTTTGCATTCATCGTCGAACCAATGATTCATGGGGCAGGAGCCAACAGTGGGTTTATGGGTGTGTCGACGAGTAGAGTGGGGATAGGAATCAAGAGTTGTTGCCTCGAGAACCTTGGAGAGTATCTCATATTTGGTTGTGGTCAAGTCCAATGATCTGAAGTGTGAAATCGGGGCAAGCAGCTCTTTCAAGCGGGTGGTGTATGAATCGGCATAAACTCTATCAAAAAGGAAGGTAGTGTGGGTTGGTGGTGGGGGGGAGTCAGGAGGTCGAGGGGGGAGGGGAAGGTGATGTGGAGAGGCATAAAGTGAGAAGGGTGTGGTCAACCATATGGAGGGGGGAAACGGAGAGGTGTTGAATGTGAGGGAGGAGATCCTGGTTGGCCAAGACATAGTCGACCACACTGGGCCCCCCACTGTGGGGAAAGCAAGAGAAATCCCCAGATCCCGAAAAAACATGGGAGCCCGTTCAAAATCAATAAATCATGTGATTCACCGAGCTGTAAAAGGTGTCTCTCATATCTTGTGAGGGGCCCAGTCCTATCTGCTAAGTTCCTATGAAGGCCCACAGATCTCTGCTCTATCTCTTGGAGGTAAAGTGCATCCTCCACTCTGTCATGAAGGGGTATCTGTATATCTCTAGTACAAGCATTAAAGTCACCTAGAACAATCACCTCCCCAAGAGTGGAATAGTGGGAAATGTCAGTGTAAAGATCAAGGATCGAGTCTGCATCAAACTCACTATGACGTGCCAAGTGTGATGAGGCTGGGGGGAAATAACAAACTGCAATGTACCTATCCCGAAGTATGGTGCTATATTGATGAACCCGGACCTACAAAAACATGGTGTGTTCATCTGATGTCACCATAGTAACCCAGCTCTGGAGGGAGTCCCAAATGAGAAAGGCGACACCCCTGGATCCTCTGACACTGTCGGACCTTGTCTCCTGTCGACAAGACCATACCCAATGGTAACCATGAATCTAGGGCGATGTCCGCATGGGGCTCGCGTGAGTCTCTGTGAGGAAAAGGAGGTCACGGAACCCGATCGCATCATGAAGTGTACCTGGTGAGGACCAAAAAGCACCATTACAATTCCAGCAGCCAATGGATATGGTGTGCACGCTTCCCCAAACATGTCCCCCATCTGGGCAAGAGCATCATTTAGACCAAGGGTGGGAGTACCCCAGAGGAGCTAAGTCCCGGATGACGACCTTGAGGTCACGAATGACTGCCCACTTTCCCTCTTTTCGTGTTGTTGTGACCAAATCCCTTAGAATGTTTGAGCTCCACCTACTAGGTCCTGATGAGGTCTACATCAAGGAAACTCTTATGTGGGAACGAAATCAATCGTCTTTTAGCCCAGAGGACTCTAAAACGATCCTCTAGAGACCAAAAATGGAGGAGAAGTGTGGAGTTGGGCCCCATCCATGCACGTTCTAGAGTGATGTCTTTCAGGTCCGAAGTGTTATGAAGGAAGGAAGTGTCTATATGTAATTGGCCTAATGAGGCTTCAGGAGGGGGGAGCCCACGTACTCTGAGGTTAAGTTCTCGAGTACGACGTAGACGTTTCTCGTTGAGTTTTACTTGTATCACCTCCTCTACCTCTACAAGCAGGGAAGGTTGTTCTCTTTTGCGAGCCACATCAACCCAAGAGTTAAGAGTTTTATGTTGTGTTTTTGTTTCTTGTTTAAGGAGGGCCTGTTGTGATTTCAGTTCCTCTTGCAAAGTTCTGAATGATTGGAGGTTGGGGCAATCTGCTAGTGTATTTTGCAGGTGTGCATTTTCTTGGTTTTTTATTTCAAAGACCAGTTCTTTGAGCTCTAATACCTCTTCATGGAGCTATTTATTCTCTTTGTCCAAGAAATCCACCTTCCATAGCAGATATTTAACCTGGAATGTCAAATACGAGAAATCTCTCTCCAAGGCGATACTAGAAGGGTTGTAGATACGTCCCACGAGGTTGTTAAGGTCATTGGAGGGCCAATTATGTATTGTATGGTCCATAATCGTCTCAGATTGTCCGTCAAGGGGGAGAGAGTTCTCCATTGGGCTCACTCGCCGACTCTCTGATCGGTCGAAATCACCCTCAATGTTTCACGTTTTTACTAAATTTTCAATCCTGCACACGGAATTTGTCGACTCTGTTCGACTTGAGAAAATCCATAAATTCGACCATGCACATGGACACTACCTGTTAGATTTTAACTATTTACAGTAATTAAATGGATTGCAGATACCTCGACTCTGCTCGACCTTCGACGGAGTGAAAACCCACACAACGGAGTTTGCTAGACCCTGCACGCGGAATTTGCCTCAACCACTGCACCTCCTCCTCTGCACTTGCAAACCCTGGACGATTCGTGATTATGCCCTCGACAAAACAACTAGCGGACAGTTGCAAATCTTTGGTGCGACCCTACACGATGCTCACACTCGACAAATTCTTCTTCTTATCCCACCAATTTGCGTCAACCCTGCACGTGGCTCAACTCTGAAAATATGTTTAGCATGAATCCCAAAAATTCAACTCTCAAACTCAGAAATCTGCCTCTGCAACGGAGAAATTCGACCTTGCACGCAGACACTGCTTATTATATTTTAACTGTTTACAGTAATTAAATGGATTGCAGATGCCTGAACCCTGCACATGGCTCGACTCTGCTCGACCTTGTGCACGGAATTTACCTCAACCCTGCACACGGCTCGACTCCGCATTTGCAAACCCTTGACAGCTCGCGATTATGCCCTCGACAAAACGACTCACATAATCGTACATAGATGGCTAACAGTGTCCACTTGCACAGATAGAAGCACACCTCACCACCACAGATCTCAGGTTCATCATGAGGGTATCCACCACATCAACTGGCTTCTGAAAGACATTGGGTCTTACTCCATGAGGTACAAGCCAGGTATCATGGTAAGTGTCATTTCAATATTTCAGGCATTTGAGTTTGTTGCATTTGAAATAGCTTTTGATTATGTAAAGTCTGCTTGGAAATTATGCTCTTTGCCCTGTTTCACCCTGGTGGTTGACATTACGCCCTAGTAAGTGGTCACCCTTAGGGATAGGTTTGCTACTAGGAGATCACCTTCACAAGTCATCGTACCATTCCCGACCATACTTGCCACTTTCCACAGTCCATCCCCTCATCTCCTTATCTTTTGGGATTTTTGGGTGTACTTACCCAAGAAGGGATTATCCCTCATTTCATGGGAAGAAGGGGTTGAAGGCCCAAAGGGAATGTAGTTCGCAAAAGATAAAAGCCATATTATTAACCTTCCAAATGCTCACCCAAAGAGGTCTTGAGAACAATGAAATGCTTCTCTTAAAAATCCAAAGACCTGCAAAAGCAAAATTCACATTATATAAATGCCCCACTTGTTTAGGTGTGTACACACATGCGGTGTCCCTTTCTTTCCATGCATATAGAACTTTCTGTACCTCTAGCTTCAAGTGACTCTCTGGTACTTCCCCCCAAGCTAATCGATTAACCCCTAGGGAGCACCAAGTGTTTGGACCTTAATTAATTAATGGCAACAAATGGGCTTGAGCACTTGTTTAGTTTGATGAGGTGGTTTTTGATGCACATGCTTAGGTGGCTCTTTTATTGATTTGATTTACTTATCATGATGCATTTGACTTGAGATCCTTGGAGGGTGTATTCATTGTCTTTGCAGGAGCTAGTTGGTGGACAGATTTGGAAGACCAAGCCTAGCTTGGGCTTCCTTGGGGCTTGAAGCCCATAGGTTGGATACCATGGCCCACACACCGGACGATGATGGTAGCCTTTGGAGGCCTAAGAGACACCTTGGAGGATCTATCCTAACCCATTGCCAGCCCAATGTTTTTCTCTCGAGGCCAAAACGTCACACTTGAGGAGCTTGACATCACCCTAGGGCTAGGGTTTTGCGGGTGGAGGTTTTGACAATGGACACTTCGCACATTTTGATGGGAGAAGGCTTGACCTGAAGGAGGAAACCCTAGCGCATGAGAGGGAGGCCCTAGAAGGCGAAACGACTTCCATTCTTTGCTCCAACGACTTGCAAAAAGTGTCAAAATGTCACCCTAGAAGAGGGATGACGTCATATTAGGGTTTCTTATGTGCATTTTTTAAATTAGATTTGAATTTAATTGATGTAAAGGGGCAAAGTAAGGGTTGTTGACCCCTTACTTTGTGGTTACCCTAAAATTAAGTGGACAAATAGGTTTAGGATGATTTGTATAAATAGAGATCAAACTCTTGTCATTTTATCATAGCTCTCCCATTGTGAGAAGACTACTTGGCTAAAATCTATGCCCTACATGGGCAATTTTGTCTATCTCTCTTTGCTACAATCTCTTGTGATAATTCGTCTTGGCTATTGGATGAAGAAGTAGGGCGTTATCTTTCTTGGAGACTATTTCTTGCTTTTCTGGTGGATTTTTCTTGCTTAAAAGGAGTTTATCTTGTTAATGTTTGAAATAGGTAAAGAATCTCTCTTATTATTGCTTATTTTCTTGGTTACAAGGTTAATTTGTTGCTTTTTTGGGGAGTATAAGGGCATACAACCCCACTAAGCCCATCATAATTGTCTTGGAATAATCATAATTGTCTTGGAATAATTTGTTGCACAAAGGAATACTAGGACAAGTAAGGGGTTACACCCTCCTAGGTTTTTCCTAGCTAGTTTTGTTTGCCTTGGGGAGTAAAAGGGCTTACACCCCCAAGGAAATAGTACAACTTAGCTCTTTCATTTTAAAGACTCCATAACCCAATAGTTAAAGTCACTAATCTCTTGCATTGGAGAAATAAAATCATTGCATTGGGATACGTAGAATCACAAGATATTGAAATTGTTTAAGTTGGGATCTTTTCTACATGCTTTAAGCTTGTCAAAGTCTCTAGGGCGTCTAGATTGGTCAAGTGGATCTTGAGCTATAGCTAATTAAGAGCTACACCCATTAGGGCAGCAGCAAATAATCTTCCATTTTGATTCTAACTTGCAATTTAACCGTGGAAATATGCTAGTAAATCACTATTATCATTCTACTGCTAGTTAGTGAACCTTTTGTCGGATTACTTGCTTGTTTTTGTGGTTAAAACTTGCTGCTGTAGCAAAACATTTTGATTCTAGCTTGCAATTTAACCGTGGAAATATGCTAGTAAACCATTATTATCATTCTACTGCTAATTAGTGAACTTTTTGTCAGATTACTTGCTTGTTTTCGTGGTTAAAACTTGTTGCTGTAGCAAAACTTTGCTATAGCCACTTGGCTGTACAACCTTACTCTGAAAACGTCATATAACAGCCCTCTAATACCGCTAAAGCTTGTGCTAAAGTATTGAAAACAATCTAGTTGTTTTATGCTTCACTTCCAAACAAATCTTTGATGCTTTAAGTGGTTGAATATGTAGTAATTGGTTGTTTTCCTTGCTGATATATATTCTTGTTTACTGCTGTAATTAGGGACAGCAAACTAAACTTGCTTGTCCACTTAACTTTGGGCTCCTATCTTGTGTGTTCTTGTGTCTCAAGCAGGTACAACAATCTTCCAAAGGTACTCAAGCACTTGGCAACCATTGACCATCTATCTCCGAGACTCATTTCCGAGCCATCCTCCACTTAGTAGTTTGACCTATAGGACCTTTACTTCCATAACCTCACTTTCGACTTCATTTCCCCCTAGGGTCACCCGGGATTCCCCCCTTGTGTTGAATTATCCTTCACTAAAGCGAGGGGAGGTTTTATCTAAGGTGACAGTGGGTAGACTCTCCCAAAGTTATCGCCATCTCGTGGATTGGATCAAGCTTTGTCAAACCTACAGTTTGTGCGACAACATGGAGCACCCTTGTATTTTGGACTCTGGAGCCTTGCTTGTGGACAACATCACCTTGGAGCTTGATGTGTATTCTTGTAGTGCAGCACTCCACATGTGCTATTATAGGTTGCTTGTAAGGGCATAGGCCCACATATGTATTGTTGACCTCCCTTACCTCTCATATATATAAAGCAAGGATAGAGTCCTTCACTAATTCATTCTTGTTCATTCTTGTGTAGAGATGTGAGCAAGAGGGGTGCATTGCTTCTCCTCCATCTCTTGGATCTTTTGTACTTCATCTCTCTCTTTCTCTCTTGGAGTTGCTAGGGTTTCTTGAGCTTCTTGGAGTATTTTGAAGACTAGGATTAGGGTTTCACCACTTGGATATTTGGATATTAGGGTTTTGAGATGAAGCCCAAGGTTGTACTTGGTGAAGAGAAGAAGAAGAGGAGATTTCCTGCCTCGGAGAACATGCCTATGTGATGCACGCTTGTTGGATCTCCTTAGTGTGAGCTAGGGTTTTGGAAAGCTAGAGGATTGTACTTGCCTTGTGATAAGACTATGGTTTGTACAGGAAGTTCATCTTTATGCATATTAATGAAGATTCCAGCTGTCCAGTACTTGTGTAAATTTCAGATTTGATTTTCAGCCATATATATTCTTCATGGTTTGTAATTTCCAGCACTATATGTCTTGCTGATTTGACATAAATCATGGGCAAATGTTTTAAGTGATTTAACATTTATATTGAAGAATATAAGGAAAGTTATGCTGTTGTATTTACAGCTATCATAAGTGTTTTCAGATATGTTATATGTATGATAAGATTGCCCTAGAGGGCTGAAACTTATTGGAACACATTGGTATCTTTTCTCTTGAATTGACTAGTGAACTGGGGTTGTTAAGAGTGGAAATATAGTTCGTTGTTGCTGCTGTTTTGTTTATATTTCATAAAAACCCTAAGGCTGAAAATTCACAGGGCTAAGATCTGGGAAACCTTATGTTAAGAGGTGAAATTTCTGAATTGTCCGATCACAGAAATTTCTACATATATGTGGCAGCTAGAATAGGTTGAGCCATCGAGAATTTTTTCTGCTGCAATGATAGCTATGAAAAATGGTTTATGTTGAGGAGTTTGTAAACCCTTATACTTCCCTCCTTCGCCAGTTGGTCCTGACTCCTACCTCTTTCAGTTAAGAGATGAAATTTCTGAATTATCCGATCGCAGAAATTTCTACATATGTGGCTGCTGGATTAAATTGAGATGTCAATAACGTTTTCTGCTACAATGATAGCTGTGCAAAAAGGTTAAGTTGAGGAGTTTGCAAACCCTTATGCTTCCCTCCTTCGCCAGTTGGTCCCACCTCTTTCTGACTTCTCATCCCTTGAGACCACTACGACCAAGTATGGGCTCCTCTCCAAAGCCATCTGGGATAATTCCCTTGACTCGTATCCCCACGCCATTAAGCAATTCTCTTGTGTCCCTAAACCCAGCCTCTACCCCGTGAAATGTTGGTATGATGACAAGTGTTAATCCCTCCATGGACATCTCCATTTCACCCTTTCACACAAGCCCCGTCCCATCGCCTCCTTTAGAGAATTGTATTAGTGTCTTCACTACCATAAAAGGAGCAAATTCATTTCCATAAGGAGACGTGAGCTCTATGAAGAGCTCTTCCATTACCCTAAAGCCTTTTGGCGGATCCTTTTCACTAGACAAACTACTACCCCACTTGATTTAGATCCTCAATCCATGTTCTCTCATACCATCTTCCTTTATGATGTCCCTAGGCAGCCTCATGTCCACATCACCTCCCCCCTCTACTATCATATTTTCTATCATGGCGACATTACAAGAGTCATCAAGATCATGAGCGCTCGTCGGGTTGTTGGTGTGAAAGGCTTTTAGGCTAAGTTCTTCAAACACGATATTCACTCTCTCAACTTCGGTGTTGTTGATTTATTTGATCATGTTGACTGTTTAGATTTTC
This sequence comes from Picea abies, assembly GCA_900067695.1. Lineage (NCBI taxonomy): Eukaryota > Viridiplantae > Streptophyta > Pinopsida > Pinales > Pinaceae > Picea > Picea abies. The sequence continues at coordinate 33,075 of CBVK0102206763.1, forward strand.
TTTGTCCTGGTACCACCATATCATCCACCCGATCTTCAAATCAAGAGCTAGTTCAAATTCGAACAATCATAGGACCATCATGATTGGACATACCTTTGTCAAAGCTACTACACATTCATTTACAACTATCGAATGAGCTTGTGTAGAGACACCTCACAGGCAGACAATAAGCAGGTTTCCATCAAGAGCATTAGACATTGATCACATCTCCACGCTCTAGGTCATTATTCGAGGAGGCTCGACATTGCTCTTCAAAATTTTTATCTTGTTTTGTGAACTTTGGAAATGCATTTAACTCCATCCTTCGAGAGGCCTTGCTTCATAGGTTGCATGACATTGGCATCCTGGAGACCCTTCCTTTTGGTTGAGATCAAAAGTCGACTCTTAGTCGCTTTCATACCAATCGTAGCCTCTCAAACTTCATCTATAGTACTACAGGGGTCAAAAAAGGGTTCCCTCTATCACCGACTCTTGTTAGTATCTACAGATTGATCTATTGGAATCCTTTCTCAAGGAGCACATACAGGACGGGGATGATTGTCTTCTACATAGCATCTTGATCTCCTTCTATTTGTCAATTACATAATCCTCTTGGCTTCCTCGCCCAAGGGGCCGCAAAGACAAATTGATGTCCTATCCAGCTTTTGTGATCTTCTAATGTTGACAATTAACCTAGAAAGACTAAGGTTATGATCTTTAATGCATAGAAGTGTTCTATCTCCAACTACACTTCTATTTTTAAGGGGAGGAGATCAAGATCACCACGGCCTATACATGCTTGGGGTTTCAATTTTGAGGGCCTCAGTTCAGTTTGAGACATGCTTTCTAACCTTGGCTTAATAAGGATATGGCTCCCTTGCCCTATTTAAGATACAGTGCTTCCAAAACCAATTCCAGAATATCATGTCCAAAATACACCTTTTGGACACAATCATCAAATCCACAATGTTTATGGTTCAAAGATATGGGGATCTAGCTTGCTTAAGTCTGGTTGGACTAAGATGGAGAAAGTGCAAACCCTTATGCTATAGTGCATCAACCTTTGCAAATAAACAATTCCTCGATCCATCATCCAGGAGGAGTTCAAGGCCCATCTTTGCACCTTGAGACCATCTTTAGACTTATCTCTTTCCTTCACAGAGTTCAAACTCTAGGAGACTTTGCTCTCAATAGGGATCGATATCCCTCCCTTGCTAACTACTCTTCTTAGACCAATACATTATTGGTTTTCGTATGCTTCTGAGTTACCTCAATCAATGGCCATCTTGCATGATCGCCATCCCGCTTTCAGGTACTCTTTAAATGCTCTAGGTCACCTCTTACCATCTAACCAAGACTGAACCAGGGGATTAGAGACGACATTTGCATGTAATACATCCAAGTCACTTGGATTGCAACCCCCAAGGGGCTTTGCCCCTAGATGGATTTTTATTCTTAGCACTTTATGCAACTCAAACATGACCTTATTGTCGGGTTGCATATACATGGAAACATCGAATGCATAGCCTCAAGATCCCCTTGGACGATTGAAGGTTGGCTCTCATTGGCTTCAAGTTGACACTAATCACCACATCCTACACTATAATAGAATTCGCCAACTATGCCACTTATAGGAGACCGAGTCAAAGGAGGCATCTCATCTTCCAATGTCCAGTCTATCATGAGATCAAAAGGATCTTTTACTACCTTTACCAGGATTTCGATGGCTCCCTCTCCAAATTTTGGGATGTTTTACTACCTTTATCGAGACTTCGATGGCTCCCTCTCCACATTCTTCTATTATCTAGGCCAGAGATGCCTAGCTCTTTCATGAAGGAGTTTTTCAAACATAGATCACATTCCTTGTGTGGACCTCCCTTGCCAAAGCCCATCAAGAGGATTGCCTCTTTTCTTCCTGTTGTCCAGTCCACGTGTGACAGCAAATCATAGGCAAATGCCCATACCACTTTTAATGTCATATCAGTGAAGCCACAAGTTTCCTCTTGACCTCCACTTGCTCCCTACAACAAGGCAACTGACTTCCACAAGACCTTTGAGGAGCTCCTTGTCCAAACACCACCAAACTAGCAGAGAAATCAGCTCTAAGAGACCCCAAAACCAAACTCTCTCCACAGAGTACCACTCTCCAAGTTCTCTCAAGTAGCTAATCCTCCATAGATTTTTTTGCCCACAATGGATGTTAAGAGTGATAAACCTCCTCGTTCTATAGCTTCTCCCAAAATTCCTCCCAAGATTACACAATTAGGCCTCCTCAACACATGTTACTTTCTAGACAACATTCTCAAGCAGTGCATTGACTCCTTAATTGTTATTGATGACTTGATTGAGGAGCTTTCTTTTTCACCTCATCCAGCCTTAACCTCCAATTCTAGCATGCCTTGAGATCCTTTCTACTTGTCGGGATTGTCTTTTTTGTTTTTGCACTTATTTGGCACTCCTTATAGCATTGTATTTACCTCTCTTTCTTCTTTTGATAGAGTAGCAATAGGAGCTGCTTTTACACCCCCACTATGTATTGATACTGAATGTACTTTTCAGTCCCATTGTCCTACTTATTGTGGTCATTCATTAGAAATTAATTAAATCGTCTTATCTTATCTTATGGGGTGCAGCCCAGTGTTTTTCTTTCAAACATCATTCTTGTAAAGCTTGTGTGCTGGTGCATTGGAATATGAAATCTTCTAGTTTCAGGCTGTGAATAAAAATATAAATGCTTGTGTCTCAAATTCAGTATTATTGTGCTTAGTGTCTACTACCTTAAAGGCCATGGGATTCAGAGTTCCAGAACAGAACTGCCTACAGTTTTTTGTCATTATCATAAAGAATGTAGAGAAAATTTCCATTCATCTCATGCTTCATTTCAAGTCCATCATGCAACTAGTCTGCAAGTAACATCTCAGGATGGTTCCAGCTGTGTGTTTTCCAAAGCAATGCATTATGATCTTTAAGGATTGTGATCTTGAAACAATGGTAGATAGGTTATTAAGCTATTTTTGGGGCTGTCGTATCCCTTCATTTCGGTTCATATTTAGCTGCAATTTAACCCAGTATCAGGTGTGCTTTAATAAAGGAAACTAATTGATCGATAAATATTGCGTAGTATAGAGATGCAGGAGAAAATGAGGGGGGCATCTGTCCATGAAAGATTGATGTAAATGTTACTGTAGATTCAAATGAGCTTAAAGCATAACTCAGCTCTAGAAAGGGATACCTCACCATTGTTACCAGTACTTGGAGCATGTCCATTGGTAACCCGGAGATACTTTCCAATTGTTAGTTCAGTCTCAGTTCATATATTAGTCCCTCCAAGGTATGATTTATCAGAAAGAATTAACAGCAAATGAATCGAGGTCAAGAAGTAATGCAGATACTTCTGCAGATTAACTAGCAGATCTTCAGATCTTCACCACGTGTGATTTCTTTATCTGTATTGGTGAATTATTCTTGTCATTTAGCATAAAGTTATTGTTGGAAGATGATCAAAATAGCAAGCATAAGAAGGCTCCATCAAGAGTCCTCAAGGGTAGGCTCGATCATAAAATAGTCGTAAATGAAAAATAACATGTAGAAGGGATGGCTGTGCCCTTGAAACACTAGGGGAAAAGCATTTATTCAATGTTAACTAATTAGAAACAAATTCATTCAAGCTGTGTTAAGCTCTGGTGAGATGTGTACATTCAGTTAAGCCAAGGATGGTAAAGCTCTTATCTTCAACTTGTTTTCACCCGTACCGGGTAGGAGATATCTTTAGAGGCAGGCAATAGAGAACCAGATCCAGAGCCTTCATGTGTTGGAGATATTTCACTCACACCCACTTTTTCCTAAGTTTACTAGTCTAATGTTGAGGGCACCATCCATAGATGAGAATATTCTCCTAGATAAGAATATTCCCCACTAAAATAAAGTGTTATATCCTCTTCAGTCTTGTCTCAGTCACACTTCAGTTAGAATAGTTGGTCTTGACTCAGTTACACTTCAGTTAGACTAGTGGAGTAGAGTCATGCATGGCAACCTCAGTTTTATCACATGCATGAGACAAGGAGGGTGCATATCACATGCATGAAGCCAGGAGGGCGCATATCATGTGCATGCATGTGTTTCTCTCCAATCCACTCGTGTCATTCAGTTAACTGCTGACTGCATTGCCAGTTAACTAGGTCTAGGTGGCAGTTCACTCCGGTTTTTGGCAGTGAGTGTCCAGATCTCTCTAGATCACTACTATGGTGAATCAGTTACTCATGTAGCCTATATCTATTGTAGATTATTCACTCTTTGAGAGTGGAATATATGGTTAATACAATTCATTACCCCTCATCCTCCCCCTGCCTTCGTAAAACTTACCAGAAACTCCTCCGTCGCAAAAAGAAAATGTTCCTCTCCGAGAGGAGGTGTGAACTTTGCACAGCCCTCCACCACTTCCCAAAACACTTCTGGCATGCCCTTTTCCCTAGACATTGTGCCATGTCACCCAACCTTGACCCCCAAGCCATGTTCTCCCACACAACCTCCCTTTACGACATTCATGGGCAACCTCCCACACACATCCGTTCCCCTCCCTCTTCTTGCCACCTTTTCTCTAAGAGAGACATCAGGAGAGCAGCCAAAGCTATGAGCACCAACAAAGCAGCAGATGAAGAAGGCCTCCGAGCCGAATTCCTTATGCATGGCATTCATTCCCTTGACTCACATATTGTTGATTTATTTAACCATGTGGTATGTTCAGGTTTCCCCCATTCATGGACAATGCACATCATTCACCCTATTCACAAATCTAGGAATACCTATGATCCAAATAATTATAGGACTATCATGGTGGGACATACTTTCTCCAAACTTTATGCCATTGCATCAGCGACTTTCTGATAATTTAGAGAGTCGTCGTCTCAAAGCTAAGGGACGGGCAGGTTTCCGCCCGGATTACCAAACGACCAATCACATTTTCACACTCAGAGCCATTATTAAGGAGGCTCATCATCGCTCCTCGAGGGTTTACTGTTATTTTGTAGACTTTTGAAAAGCTTTTGACACAGTGCTACTGGAAGCTTTATTCCAGAGACTTCACGACATCAACATATCTGAGACCCTCCTAGCAACCATCATGAGATTGTATGGGTCAGTTTTGGGACATCTCAGGTTGGCTCACGGCCACTTCATCAAGAGTGCCATTAGAGTGAAGCAAGGATGCCCCCTCTCGTCAACTCTCTTCGGAATTTATATTGATGAGCTAGAGTCTTTCCTCCACGACCACATCCAAGATGGTGATGGTTGTCTCCTCCATCAGGTGTTGATCTTCCTAGTCCTTTTTGTTGATGATCTGATCCTATTGGCCTCTACTCCTGAGGGCCTACAAAGGCAGATTAATGCCCTAGTGAGTTTTTACGATCTCCAACAGTTGACGATCAACTTGGGTAAAACCAAGGTCATGATCTTCAATGCTTCAAAGCGCCCTCTCACAGACTTACACTTCTACTTCAGGGGGGAAGGGATTGAGATCAGCACAAATTACACCTATCTAGGGGTCTAGTTCACGAGGCCTCATTTTGGTATGTGGCAAGCCCTCCAGCCCCGACTCAACAAAGGGTATGGGTCCCTAGCCCTCATCCACAGACAGTGCTTCCAAGGTCAGTTTCAAGACATCTAGTCCAAACTCTACCTCATGGAGGCAATTATTAGACCCACGGTACTCTATGGCTCAGAGATTCAGGGACCGAGCTTGATACAGATAGATTAGGCTTGGTCAGAGAGAGTTCAAACCTTACTTCTCAGGCGCATCATCAGATGCAAAAGTACAATTCCACAATCCATTATTTAGGAAGAGTTTGATATCCAGCGATTTCCCCTTGAGGTTATCTTCCACTTGAAGTCCTTCATTCATAGAGTCGGATCTTTCAAAGACTCTGCTACCAGGAAAGAGTTGTACCCCTATCTTGCACTTTGCTCCTCAGAGGAGCTCACCTCAGATCACTCCACAGCCCACGCACGATGTTGGTTTTCAGAGGCATCCCAGCTTCTCCAGTCGATGACCATCTCCCCAGAGCACCCTCCCCCCTTCAGGTACTCCTTAGATGCGTCGGCCCATCTCTTGCCACCTAGACAGATTGTGAACTATGACATCGGAGAGGACATATACAGATTATATATTCAAGTCACCTAGATCTCACCCACGACGAGCTTGAGCCCAAAGATGTCTTTCTACTTAGAGCACTTTTTGGAGTTACGGGATGGTATCATTGTCCGCCCCCCGTACACTTATAGACATTGGATGCATTCACTAAGGATCCCTATGGGACAGCTCCCGGTCGGTTCTCATCGACTCCGAGGGGAGACTGATCATCGTATCCCATGTTCTGATAGGATCTGCCAGATGTGTCACCTACAGGAGCCAAAGACATAGATGCACCTCATTTTCCAGTGTCACGTATACTATGAGATCAGAGGACGTTACTACTACCTCTAGAGGGACACAGGGGGCTCCATCTCTACTTTCTTCCGATATCGGGATCAAAGGTGCCTAGCTCTTTTCATCATGGAGATTCCTAGTCACAAGATCCCAACTCTTGCATGCCCCCCGCCCCCCACTCGAGACAGACCAAGAGGATCACCTCATACTTCCAAGCCCTTCCATCAAATCAGACAAATTTCTGCACACTCCATGCATGCATCTCAAGAGCCACATGCAGAGACTTATGCCCATCCTCATGTTCCATACATTCGAGATGATGTCTCCTCCAAATCAAATCTGATTTCTAAATCCGATTTGGACGATATTGAGCATGCAGATGATGAGCCAGATCAAAAACCCAAGGGGGCACAGTACATCCTATCGACAACGGATTATCTTACAGATGATCATGTTGATCCTAGAAGGATGAGATCAAAATTTTAGGGAGATCCACATGTGCTCAAAACCATAGAACCAATAATTTCCGTGCATTGTGTTGACGTCCTAATGCACACTTGCAGACGTGAGCTAAGTCCTGCTCACAAGATGTCTTTCTACTTAGAGCACTTTTTGGAGTTACGGGATGGTATCATTGTCCGCCCCCCGTACACTTATAGACATTGGATGCATTCACTAAGGATCCCTATGGGACAGCTCCCGGTCGGTTCTCATCGACTCCGAGGGGAGACTGATCATCGTATCCCATGTTCTGATAGGATCTGCCAGATGTGTCACCTACAGGAGCCAAAGACATAGATGCACCTCATTTTCCAGTGTCACGTATACTATGAGATCAGAGGACGTTACTACTACCTCTAGAGGGACACAGGGGGCTCCATCTCTACTTTCTTCCGATATCGGGATCAAAGGTGCCTAGCTCTTTTCATCATGGAGATTCCTAGTCACAAGATCCCAACTCTTGCATGCCCCCCGCCCCCCACTCGAGACAGACCAAGAGGATCACCTCATACTTCCAAGCCCTTCCATCAAATCAGACAAATTTCTGCACACTCCATGCATGCATCTCAAGAGCCACATGCAGAGACTTATGCCCATCCTCATGTTCCATACATTCGAGATGATGTCTCCTCCAAATCAAATCTGATTTCTAAATCCGATTTGGACGATATTGAGCATGCAGATGATGAGCCAGATCAAAAACCCAAGGGGGCACAGTACATCCTATCGACAACGGATTATCTTACAGATGATCATGTTGATCCTAGAAGGATGAGATCAAAATTTTAGGGAGATCCACATGTGCTCAAAACCATAGAACCAATAATTTCCGTGCATTGCTACATGGTTCTGGCATCCGACCCTCCAGCCTATGAAGAGGATGAAGGGAATCCGTATTGGAAAACTGACATGAACGAAGAGGATTTGGATCTTCTTCTTTCCCAACTAAAATAGAGTGTTATATCCTCTTTAGTCTAGTTTCAATCACACTTCAATTAGACTAGTTGGTCTTGACTCAGTTACACTTCAGTTAGACTAGTGGAGTAGAGTCATGAATGGCAACCTCGATTTTATCACATGCATGAGGCCAGGAGGGCGCATATCACATGAATGAGGACAGGAGGGCACATATAACATGCATGCATGTGTTTCTCTCCACTCCACTCGTGTCATTCAGTTAACCGATAACTGCATGGTCAATTAACTAGGCCTAGGTGGCAATTCACTTCAGTTTCTATCAGTGAGTGTCCAAATCACTCTAGATCACTACTATGGCGCATTAGTTACTCATGTAACCTATATCTATTGTAAATTATTCACTCTTTGAGTGTCTAGATCACTACTATGGCGCATTAGTTACTCATGTAACCTATATCTATTGTAAATTATTCACTCTTTGAGTGTGGAATATACGGTTAATACAATTCATTAATATTTCTCTCGTTCTCTTCTCTCTCTGCTTCTTTTGCAAGCTTTGTGTGAATTTCTACTAGCTAGGTTCTCTGTGCAAGTTTCACCGAAACTTCACATCATAGAGAGAGAGATCAGTGCACATGTATCAGCAATCCAAGAGACTTAAGCAAACACATGCATGTAATGTATTCAACATGCATGATGCCAAGAGCTTTCATAAAGATCTGCTTTTGGCATACCAATTTTAGAAATTTCTAATTTAGATTTTACTATTTTTGGTAATGGATGTTACTATCTTTAGAGGAAGAGACTGTTAATTTTAGAAGCTCCTAGTTTTGGAAATGTTATTTTTAAAAATTTCTATTTCCAAACACTGGAAGCTTTGAAAGCATTGCTATTTTTAGAATTGCAAGGCGACCCATGTATGCAGCTACTTTTAGAAAAGTAGAATCCTAATCATAGAAATGGCTATTTTTGATAAACCATGCTGCTAATTTTGGAGAGGGTGCTTTTGCTATTTTCTAAAAAGTGAGTCTCCTATTTCCAGAAAAGCATTGTGGCTATTTAAAAAAAAATGACTATTTTTGGACGAGGATTGATTTTTTAGAAAAGAAAAGCACTAATTTTTTAGATGTTCATATCTTTAGAAAAGCATATCAAATTTGGAACAAAGGTAACTTTAGAGCCGATATTAAAGGATATATATGAGAGCAAGAAAACAGTTCAAGCTATCAAGCTATCAATTGCTTATTGTTTCATAATTCTTCCTCAAGCTTGTCTTCTTTACTTCTTCTTGACTAAATTCTGAGTCTATAGAGTTGCTATTAAGCTTCTTTCATAACAAGATCTTGAGTAGTGACACTTTGGCCAAGTCCCCTCCAGTTCCTTAGGGCAGGGTTGATCCGATGTTGTCTTAGAACTGTGTACTTTGACATCTATAATTAATAACAGAAAGTTTGTCTACTTTATGAAGTCTTAATTGTTGAAAAATCATTCAATTTGAAATGCTATCTTTGCTTGGTTGATTTAGGTTTTAGGGCCTTTTAGTTAGCAATATTCAGTTCAAGATCACCTTGCTGATTTTCTTCATTCCACCTTTCTCCATTGCCCCGTCTGGACATGGCAACAGTCACACAATGGAAGATTTAATCGTTAAATTTTGCAGCTATTTGTTTACTGATTTTTGAAGATGGATTTGCAGATTAGAAGAATCCAAGTAGGGATACCCCCTAGGTTTAACATGCTCCAACACCAAAGCAAGATATTTGTTGTCGGTGACATGGACAGCAAATCTAGATGTTCTAAGCCCTCTTGAGGCAACAGATCATTCTCATCGATAACAAGTCTAAGATAAGATGGGTTAAGATAATTTTATTAAAGTCCACAAATGACCAAAAAGGTAGGTCACTAGGACTCAAGTACAATACAATAGTGATATAATGTAGGAGGGCCAAAGCAACTCCTACATGCTCAAAGTTAAAGCATAAGATAAAAGAAGCTAAACTATTGTATGAGAAAAGTAACCAAAAGCATAACCCTAGATGCAACATCATAAAAGGCTACACATCATCAAAAGTCGGATTAGAATCAGAAAGGGAAGAGAAAGCCTCTACAACCTCATCATAAATTAAAGGTGGAAGTATAGGAGGAAGAGGACGAAAACATCCATTTGTACCGTCAACCATGGATGACAAGGCAATACACCGGATGACAACTTCCTCAAGAAGAGTCCAAGTATGAAGGGCCACTATGAAATTTGAATCACTCGATGCCACCCGAAAGAACTTGGTGATGACACACTATTGTCTTGATTAAAGGCTACACCATCAAAAGTAGGTGTAGAATCAAGGAAGAAGAGAAATCCCTGACACCCTCATCAGATTTAGAGGAAGAGGATGAAAACATCCCTATTATACCATCGACCACAGAGAAGGAGGCAATACATTGGATGATGATGTCCTCAAGGAAGAGTCCAAGTATGGGAGGGCCACTATGAGATTTGAATCACTCAAGGCCACCCAAAAGAGCCTAGTGATGACACACTATTGTCTCAAAAGGGGAAGGGGGGCAACTAGCCTATGTTGAGAGATGAGATGACACATGCACTAAGATCAAGAACCGGAACTCCTCAAAATCCTCGTGGAGGAAAACCAGAGAGCCAAAGATTGAGAGGGCTTTTCATGGTCTCATTGACCTAATGTCAGAAGTATCATGGGGCTATACTTGTTGCTTGTTTCCACCAACCGACAAGATAGAAGGAAAAATAAGTAATATTACTAATGGAGTATGTCTTGGGCGGTCCTTGTAAGATCTAAGACCTTGTTGATGTGTTTTCCTGACACTCATCAACTAGGTGATCGGGGTGCATATTTGAAACTATGTCTCTCTCAAATGGAGACTAAATTTTTTTCAAATTTGGGAAGTGCCAAATAACCCTCACTTGTTGATCATGAAGACCCAACAAGTTTTAAATCAACATCAGTATTGCAGTTCTTCATCACAAAAGGCCAACGGGGATGGTTTCTCTTTGAAACAAAGGAGAAGAAAAGAAAATGATACTAAAAAGAAGGAAAATGCTTATACATCTTCTCACTGAATATCCCTATGTCTCAGCGTCATCCGGCATTTTACAAAATCAAAAACATAGGTCATATGCCCAAGATATTATTATTTTTCTCCTCCATTCACCAATTTTCCCCCTCCATTTTTGAAATTTTGATTAAATGTTATTACTCTACCCTCACATCACTTACCTTACTCACCACACTTAGTCATTTTCCTTACTTAGACATTTTTCCAATCTTCCACACCATTTCCATACTTAGTTCGTTTCCATTTTCATGATCCACTTAGTTAATTTTCATAATACTCACCACTTAGTTATTTTCACAATTTTTGCTTTCATTTTCATAATTCATTTCCATTTTCCATTTCCACTTATTGACATTCTCCTTTATCTTTCATTTTCATCATTTTACTTAAATTTTTAACATTACCATTAATTGTTCAAG
>CBVK0102206842.1:0-33129 GCA_900067695.1 Picea abies
TTTCCAAAGGGGGAGAGATTCATCAGATACAATATAGAAAGTTAGATGTTTGGAGAGAGAACACAGAGGCATGTTCCCAGGGGAAGTGATGGTTAAATAGTGAGCATGAGCAATATGACTTCAGTGTTGCATTAAAGTGTTTCCATCAATGCTGATGGGGGAGATTGTTGATCAATTGGGTTGGTTTTCATTGATTTCAATTCTTGAAGCAAGTCCGGTAGAAAATTCCGATAGCCCCAATAGTATGGTTAAGGGAATTAATATTGTTTGATGTATAATGGTATGAAGCTTAGTATATTTGCATGTAATACTAGTCTAGATGGATAGTACATGTCATGCCATTTCCGATGATATGTGTAACATCACATAACTCCTCACAGTTAGAGAGTTATGGCCTTGTGAAGTTGGAGAACCCTCATGAGTTATCTAGAAGGTCAAGCCTTGTGAAGTTGGAGAACCCTCATGAGTTATCTAGAAGGTCAAAGAAGTCAAATTATTATAGAAGCTCCTAGAAGAAGTTGAATACTGAAATGGGTGAAACTAGGAGTTAATCATGGGTTAAGTTTTTGCAATAAGAAAATAATTAAAAATAAATTAGTTGAAACTAGAAGTGGAGAATTTACTATTTGTAGAAAAGTGGGTTAGAAGTGGACAAGTGGTTAGAAGTGGGTTAGCCCTAAAAAAAGGAAATTGTGTTATGTTGGTTAGAAGGTAACCCCTTGAGGAAGCTACATGGAAGTATAAATATGAGGGTAATTCTCTCTTATTAGCATCTATTAAGCACATTGAATATATATTATAGTTTAAAGTTTATTGCAGGTACTCATTGATCCATTTGAAGTTATGCAAGTCTGAGGTAGCACAAAGGGTTGATGGTGAAAGTTTTAGAATTGAAGAAAATAATGAAAAAACCCTAGTTTTTGAGGTGTAAGTGGGTTGTAGTGGATAAGGGCATGTACCCACGTGGGTTTGCAGTATAACAAGGCATGTACATGTGAGAAACATCATGAAAAATTAAGGAGATGAAGATGCCAGGTCTCTAGAATTTGAAAGAAAGCTCCAAGGAAGTTCTACAGTGATAAGGTACAACAAACCTATCTACAAGTTCAAAAGGTATGTCTTATTTCTATGAGTAGTTAGATTTTGTTTTCTAAATGAGAAATGGTTATGGGGGTTTGAGGATTTTCCCTAGAGAGGTTATTGGTTACAATATGGAACTTACTGTATAAGCTAGATCTATAGATATACAATGTTGGTATATTTTATATCTATCATTGGTACATCTTGTTAGTGTTGAGGCACATCTTGTATTTCTTGGCATATGGTTAAGGGTTTTTTTTGTACATGGTTGAGAGCTTGTAGTTGTGAAGTTGTTGATGCAGTGTGAGGTTGTATATTGGTGAGGGTTTGATTTATAGTCCATGTGAGGGTTATTACACTTGTTCATGATCATACACACATGTATGGCACATGACTAGAGATATATAGATTCACTTGGTTAAGGGATTTGTATGAGGATGTATGCATAGGGAAGAACTACAAATTGGACACAGTGTCAGGTTGCAAGTTGATGTGACACAGGAAACAAAGGGTCATATTTTTCTTTTCAGGAAGGTGAAAACCCTGATTTTTTAGGGCGTACACATGTTGTAGTATATACAAGCCACGTACATATGCATACTACAATATAGACAAGTCACATACATACACGAGTTGCAACACAGATAGGTCACGTACCTGTTGGGTTTTTGTTGGTACATGATGAGTGTAGGTACAAGTTGGTTACATGTGAGTGGCATAGGTTCATTACATGTTGTTAGCATATATTGGTACAGGTTTACAATGGTATATCTCATAGTGATAGTGTGGCAGTGGTTTCACCAATTTCACTTATATTTTAGGGAATCAGGATGGGGCAAGGATAGGTGGTGGTAGACACATTTCGGTTGTATCCTGAGAACATAGGGGGTTATATCCTCCTTCTGGTTTTATCCAGAGAATTGTGGAGTTGGAGCTTCCCTCAGCTTGTAGCCTGAAAATATAGGGGGTAGGAGCCTCCTTCCAGTTGCAGTTGGAGAACAAATCAAGTTGATTCTTCCAATGGATGTAATTCTTAAAGACATATAATAAAAATCATTGTGTGGGTTTCTCTCGCACTGGGTTTCCACGTAAAAATACTAGTGTATTGTGTATGTGTATGATTGTTCATTGTTCATTTTTTATTTACTATGAACTTATTGGATGATAATGTTATATTAATCACAAAGATAAATAACACTTAGATATTGTGGTTAAAAGGATTAAAAATATTTATTATCGATTGAACCCCCTCTCAATAATACAACATTAGAACGTCTTTTTTTTATCTCATATGAGTGAAACAATTACCTTGTTTAACCTAATTTTTCCCTTCACCTCCCTTAGAACTAGCTTAAACCTTTCAATGAATAAGATAGACGGTTTACAAACTTGGTTTATCCTTGGTATAACATTCCTTTAGGTCAATACATAAGCCTCCCTTTGTTGGACCTCTTCCTTCACTAAAATTAGGGAAGTATCTACTTAGGTGAGAGTGGTAGATACCTCCAATTGTTACACAAGATTGACATCTTGTGGAGGTATTTGCAAAAGTGAAAATCCCATGGAAACATTACCCTCAACTACATTGGATATGTAACTCAATCATTGATATGTTCCCTCAACAACATTGGATATGCAACCTAATCATCGATATGTTGGTACCCTCAATAGCATTGGAGATGCAACTCAATCATCAATATGGATATATGGGTGTTTACAAGTGGAGGACTAGGGTTTTGAAGTGGTTTGGGAACACCACTTATATAAACGAATTAAAAAAGGATCATATCCATTTGTTGGATTTTGACGATGAGCTTTAGATTTCAATTACAAATGCAAAACAACATAGAGTTAGGAATATGCTAAGAGAAATGACCAAATAAATTTTCGTATATGTTTGGATTTTCTCTTTAGTCTCTAGGTATGAAATGAAATAATAGGCCATCTGAACATAAAAATTTATGGGATAGGAATCTATGGTACAATGTTTTCATGAGTATCATGTTTGAATACCACTGAAGCCATACACAATTTTACAATTTCTTGTTTCTTGGGGAGCCGAAATGAATTGTAGCCCAAACCCTTTTGAAGACAAATAATACCCTTCCTTCAAATTATATCACCAAACAATGACTCTTCTCAGCATGTACAATCCCTCACTATCACTAAAAACACTCATGTGGAAAACATGATAAATATCAATAAGGATGTCCCCATTTCTTGATGGCACATTTTAAGGACATGATCATATCTATGGGTTGGGAAATATATTGCATATTTTGGAGTCTCATTTATTTATAGGAAAACAAAACTTGGGATGGGGATCAAACAATCAAGGAAAGTTTAAATCTTTATAGGCTCTCCTTAAATGTTCAATGGAAGAAAATTTTCTTGAATTTCAAGTATATGGAGACTTAGAGATAACCATCAATTGCATGAAAAACTTGTCCATGTGTTAAATCTAGGCCTTTTGCACAATTGGTCCATTTGTCAAATCTACGCCTTTTGCAAATTATTCATAAATTGAGATATATCAAACCAGTTTTGACAAATTAGTTTTACTCACGCTCTATGGGAAATCAATTTTGTTGTTGAATCACTTTCTAAAGATACTTTTCTCTTGGATCTCAATAAGATGGTTATTGAATGTAACAACCCTAGTTAAATAACTAATTGTCAAAGTTAAATAATTGTTTAAGGTTTATTAAGTTTAATTAATTAAGTAATTAATTGTCCTAATGTATATTAATTAATTAACTATTATTTATTAATAATAATAATTTTTTTTTTTATTGTTTAATGTATATTAATTAATTGATTAATTAATTAATTAACTCATTAAATATTTGGGTAATGAATTAAAGTTTAATAATTTTTAATTTATTAAAAGTAAACATAACGTAATGCAGGAAATAACCATTAAGGAGAAGGGGATAAGGTGGTTGGCATTAAATGGAGGGATAAGGTGGATGGCATTGAGTGAAGGGAGGAGGTGGTGAATGGGAAGGAGGACATGAGGGGGTAGAGGCATTCAGGAGAGGAACTTTTGATTTTGGGGGAAGGAAGCACTATTTTGATATTAAGGGACTGTATTTTTCTGGTTTTGAGTTTGGTGGATTGTTACAGGGGAGCATCAGTTGCTGGGAGTTTTGGTCTCGGGGGCCAGGAATCCTTACAGAATCCTAGAGCTAGGGAGCCGGAGAGGCTCTGTTCCTAGCTGGCTGGGTGGTTAGACGGTTTTGGGAAGTGCATCAAGCAAAGTTGGGGACAACAGTAGCATCAGTTAGAGGTATGTATTTTCATTATTCTGTTGTGTTATGAAATTGATTATAATCTGATCGTAAATATTAATATGTTGATTATGTAGTGGATTATTTTGATGTACAAGAAATGGTTTCAGGTTAAGTTAACATGTCTCTATTTTAATTTATGATTTATAAGGCTCTGTTGGAAGAGGCCTTACACATGGTATTAGAGCCTAGTTTCAAAAACTGAAACCTAAGGCTTTACCACCCACATAATTGTGAAAACTATTTTCTGAAACAACTCCCATCCTATAGCCTAAAACCCTTGAATCAACTCAAAATAAAAATAAACAGAAATGACCTAGAAGCCTAAGTAGACTACCTAGAATGAACATGAGAGTGTGCATGCTTCCCAAGAGAATTGAAGGAGGGTATGTGCATTAGAAAAAAAGATACTCTTCCTGGTTCTAGCCAACTGTAAGAATGACTCTTCACCTGGATAGGCTAAGAATTAATAAGAGTTACAGTCTGTAATATTGTAAAACAATCATGGGTATTTCATTATACCACATTTATATAATATGTCATATATTTATACAATTAATATTTTATATCTTCAAGAATTGGTAATAACAAATCGACTGGTAAATGAGACTATATACAAAATACAAAACTCTTCATCGCTGCTAATGGAGTTACATATGGTAAAATAAGGAGAAACAAGATCATAAAATAGTCACAATAATACCCATATGGTAGATACATCTAACCATGTACAAAATAGGAAACCCAAAACCGATGACAAAAACAAAAAGAGGGAAACTATGGATGAACACAGTCAACAAATAAACAAGTTGTGCAGACTGTTGATGGACATTTTTTTTTTCAATGAATTTAGGGATATGGGAAAGATACTTGCAAGAGGCCTTTGGTGGAGAGGATATAGGGCAGTTCCTGAGAACAAATTACTACCCCAAATGTCTTCATCTGCATATGACTTTCGGATTGTCCCCACACTCAGACCTAGGTGGCATTACAGTGTTACTGCGAGACGAAGCTATGCAGGGACTGAAAGTCCTCAAGAATGGAAGGTGTGTAACAGTGGATCCTCTACCCAATGATTTCATTGTCAATATCTAAAGTTGAAACTCAAAACAGAGGGGAAACCGACACCATTTATACCTTACTGGACCGCTCAACACAAGATTTGAAGAAAAATATGTAGCAGAGGTCGATGAGGCCTTCAAACTACAGTCTGAAGGGAACCTTGCCCCATTTGGGTGACATACATGTCTGAGGCAGAGGATGGATGAGTTAACTTAAACTCTCATTTGAGTAGGCGAGTCAGAAGGTGATGGTGGTAGAAGGAATCAACACTTCTTTTGTCTTCCCTAGGGGGGGACATCGGTTGACTTGTTTGGGCGGAGGATGGATGACAAGTGAGTGCTCACACATAGCACGAAGGAAGTGGAGGAACCTAAAAGACGCCAAAATCCAAGCACCAAACTCGTAGGCCTTTACATAAGCTAACACAGTTACCACCAATGCGACATCAAACACATGTCATAGACAACACACAAGCGCGAAACTAGGCCACCAAGTAGAGGTCCATAACGCACCTTCCATACACAACACAACACAACATAAGCCAAAGTACCTGCATCAACACACATTATGGATTAGCACTGCTATCCAAGACAACACAAGAGAACACCCAGGCCAAAACTGAGCACTAAGCCATGAAGGGACGAGTGAACATCCAAGCGCCAGCACTAAGTCACATGATGTAGGATCCCATGAGGGGGAAACCTATTTTCTCAATGCATCAATGCGCCCATGGAAAAAGTGCCCAAATGCAAGAAAAATGAACCTCTATGTGGGTAAATATGAAAACATTCCTATTACAGCCTGAATTTAGAGATGTCCAGCTTCAAAATTTCACCTTCTTAGCTTATAGAAAAGAATATAATCAGGTGGGTTCAGTAAATTTGTGATCTTTCACTCAAAATGAAGATCTTTTTGGCTAAGAAAGCAAGTATTCTTACTAAGATATCCCACGTCAAGTGCCCAGTATCGAGGACCAAATCTAAGACCAAGCGCAAGAAACCTCACAGGTCATATACATTGCACAATGCGTCCATACCCATACCCACCGACCACACACAACCACCAAGGAGAGCCCACAAGGGCACGACTGTGCTGAACATTTTTGCATCAAAAAAAAAAAACCAACTGACAACGCATATCAAGTCACTAGACATCCCAAACAAGTCACATGCCTTAACCACTTGTCCATAGAAAACAAGCACCGAGACCAAGGACTAAGAAAACAAAAAAAAGAACCGCAGGCTAATACAGGGCCTATTACCCTCAAACCCTTTTACAAACAAAAACTCACAAACCTAAAGGCCAAGGCCAACACCAATCCATGAAGGAGTAGCCCACGAAGGGGGGATACAACACTAAAAACATCATGTTACAGTGATATTACCCAAACCACGAGCCATCAAACGCCCAAGAATCCATGAGAGAAGGCCATGGGCAGAGTGACTAGAGTGGGGAAAACCTTAGTGATTAGGGTTTGTTATGGTTTTAATTGTTGTTCTCTTCTATTATTTAATTAAAATTTGAACAAGTAGGAAAAGAGGGAGGGTCCAAGTGGACCTCATGCGAGGACCCATAGCTTCCTTGAGTTTTTTTTTTTTTACTATGATTTTTTTTTTTTTTTTTTTTTTTTTTTTTTTTTTTTTTTTTTTTTTTACTATGATTTTTTTTTTTTTTTTTTTATGTTATTTATTTTGTTTTGTTTTAATTAATTTGAAAATTGTATTTTAATTACTTTAAATTGGGTTCTAATAATTTAAACATTTTTGAGTTTGTTTTAAATTTTAAAATTTTAGAATGATTAATTCCAATTTTTATTATTATTATTATTTATTTTAAATAATTAATTTCAAATTTTAACTTTATTACAAGCATTAATAATATTGATTAATGGATTAAATGACTAGTGGTTAATTAATTAAAATGATTAAAGGAATAATAATAGTGATTAATTAATTAAATGACTAATTAATTAAAATGTGTAATTAACATAACATTACGATTCGAATAGAATTTATTTTGGATTAGATTAAATTTTGTTGGAGCGGATGGGTTTCGAACCGACGACCTATCCACCGAGTATAGAGATTTCACCAAACACCATACAACACCGGGCCATGATATTAATGATAGGTTAAATGTGTTTATCACATGTGAGAGAGTCAATAATTTCCTTAGGCGAAAACATCAAGCTTAGAGGCTTTCGACCCTGACCTAGCCACTTCCCCTAAAGAGAGTAACATCTATTTACAGACAAGTAAAAACAAATTAAGCCTAACCCTGTTTTGTAATTTAAGTTTCGTAAATGAGAATTGTCCTAGAATCACCCTGACAACTTTGGTTGATGTAGATTAAATTATACAAGATGGTTAGGACTCGAGGAAATCAAGGCAGAGGGGCATCGGTGCAGACACCTCCAACACCGCCACCACTAATTCCTGAATTAACCCTCATTCTGTGCTTTTTGGAGGCCATAAATGAGAATTTAAAGGGGCATCAACCAGCAAGGATTGAAGTGGAAACCCCACCATATGGAACGGGTAATTCTGAATTTTCGAGGGATTTAAGGGGAGGACCTCAACCCAAAGACATCACTAGAGAACTATAGAAGATCAAACTTCCATAGTTTGTCGGGGGTCATGTCAGTGAATGTACCGAAGCATGTTTGGAAGGCATGACAAGTTGTTTTTCCTTAAGAGACTATGCGTCCACTTCAAGGACAAAGATAATGATTTTTCAATTAAGAGACAGTGCCTTGAACTGGTGGGGAAACTTGGAAAGGAAGTTGCACCTTACCCCAGACACTATCTCTTGGGAAATTTTTGAGGAGAGGTTCCGAAGGAAATATCTACCAGCTTACTATGAGGAACAACAGGTGGGAGAATTTCATGCTCTAGTATAGGGAAGTAGGACTGTAGAAGAATATGAGATCAGGTTTATGGAATTGGTCAAATATGTTTCATACATGGATAATGACCAACGAAAAAACAGAGCGCTTTGTCTATGGGTTAAACCCTAAGATAAGGGCAATGGTGTGGATGTGGAAACCATCTTCAATAGCATAAGTAGTGGAAAATGTGTGTTATGTAGAGGAACACATGAACTTAAATGGAGGTACTAGATCGACTTTTTTTGCATCATCCTAGATTCATGGGGAAGATGGCTAGGACATTTTCCAGGGGAGGGAGATCAAGGCCACCTCCATATGGTAATGGAGTCGCACCAAGGACAGTCTCCATAGGTATTTCAATGGTAGTGAGTGCAACATCTCGTTCATCTCCAACGAAATAGGCAAGTCCATGACCATCTTAGGGGGTAGCTAGTAGGGGCAGGGGTTCTAGGGGAAGGAACTCATTTCAGAGACAGACATAGAACAGTGCACAGGTTCAATCCCATGTTACCTGTTGGGGATGCGGAGGACCCCATTACCAGCATGACTGCCCATAGTTACAATCAATATTTGTCCATAGAGAAGGAAAGGCCTCGACGGGAAGAGCAAGTAGTAGTCACTAGATTTACGCAGCAGTTAATAATCGCTAGGAAGAACATCAATCCATGGTGGTGGAGTCATCAGGTATGCTAAATCATATCAATGTTAAGATTTTATTTGATTCTGGTGCTACAGATAGTTTTATTTCACCATCTGCATTAGAAAAGAGTGGGTTGGCAGCCTATGAGCATGATGACTTTAAACAAGTCGAGATGGCTTCGGGGGAAAAACAAGCGGTAGGACGTAGCATTGATAATTGTATAGTAGACCTGGGAGTGTTTACTACTAGGTTGAAGGTTTAAATTACTTCTCTCGGGGCGTATGACCTAATCATGGGAATGGATTGGTTAGAATCCCATCAAGATATGGTAGATTGTTTCGTAAAAAGGGTGCTTTGTGTTGACGATGAAGGAAGGCCAGTAGAGATCCAAGGTGTACAGAGAAAGGTGTCTTTATGCTTTATCTCAACTATGAAGGTTAAGCAGTGCATGAGGCAAGGGTGTCGATTGTATGTAGTGGAAGCAGTGAGTGTAAGGAAAGGACCCTCCTTAGATCATTACCCAGTATTGTTAGAGTTTAAAGATGTTTTTTCGAATGAATTACCAGGGTTACCTCCTAAGAGGGAGATTGATTTCACTATTGAGCTAAAACATGGTGCAGGACCAATTTCCAAAACTTTGTATAGGATGACAACACCAGAACTTTGTGAGCTACAGAAGCAGTTGAAATAGCTACTCGACTTAGGACTAATAAGACCCAGTGTCTCACCTTGGGGTGCACCAGTAATTTTTGTGAAGAAGAAGGATGGTTCCTTACGACTGTACATAGATTACAGGGACTTGAACCGTTCTACAGTGAAAAATAGGTACCCAATGCCATGAATAGATGATCTCTTCGATCAAATGAAAGGAGCAGTGGTATTCTCAAAGATTGATTTGCGATGAGGGTATCATCAGTTAAGGATTAAGGAAGGTGATATTCCTAAAACTGCCTTTCGAACTTGCTTTGGGCATTACGAGTTCGTTGTAGTACCTTTCGTATTGACCAATGCGCCAACAGTATTCAGGAGCCTCATGAATGGTGTATTCTGGAAGAATGTAGACCGCTTTGTACAAGTCTTTTTAGATGATATCCTCATCTATTCCAAGAACGAAAGAGAACATGAGGAACACTTGCGAGTGGTGTTGTCTTGCCTTAGAGAGAACAAATTGTATGGGAAGTTGTCAAAGTGTTCCTTCTTCTAGAAATAAATTCACTATTTAAGTCATATCATTTCCAGCAAAGGAATATCTGTGAAGCCAGAAAAGGTAAAGGCCATTATGGAATGGCCAGTGCTAAAAAATGCTCATGAGGTAAGAAGCTTCATGGGGCTAGCAGGTTACTATCGAAGATTTGTGGAAGGGTTCTCTAAAATAGCGAAACCCATAAGCACTTTGCAACGCAAGGGGGTCAGGTATGAATGGATAGAAGAATGTGATAGTGCATTCATCAAGCTTAAAAGGTTACTAACTAGTGCACCAATTCTACGAGTGTCAGATATGGAAAAGGACTTCACAGTCTGCACGGATGCTTCGAAGCAAGGGTTGGGGGGCGTGCTAATCCAGGATGGAGGAGTGATAGCTTATGCATCAAGGAAGTTGAAGAAGCACGAGGAACTTTATGCTACTCATGATTTAGAGTTGGCAACAATAATGCTAGCTCTGAAACTTTGGAGGCACTATCTAGTAGGGTGAAACTTTGAGCTCAAAATAGACCATCAAAGTTTAAAACATATCTTCACTCAAAGGGATCTAAATTCTAGGCAAAGGCAATGGAGTGAGTTCATGAGTGAGTACAATTTTGGTATTTCATATATTAAAAGAAAAGAGAATGTGGTCATGGATGCCTTAAGTAGGAGACCATGTGTCTTCTTCTTGGTACCCTTAAAAGTCAATCTGAGGGAATGCCTATTGACAGAACTCCTTGGAGTTAGTTGGTATTTAAAGGTTACCTCAAACCTCCAAAGTGGGAGGCAATTAGATCCAAAGTACGAAGGATATAGTCTGGAAGTAGACAGACTATTGAGATATCAAGGAAGGATGTACATCCTTGAATATGGGGATATTCGGAGCATCATACTGAAGGAATCCCATAGAACACTTTATTGTGCACATCCAGGTGTGAAGAAAATGTACACAGACATGAGGAGGATTTTCTTTTGGGTAGGAATAAAGTGCGATGTAGTCCATTTCATCGCCAAGTGCCTAGAGTGTCAACAAGTGAAATCCGACCACCATCACCCAGTAGGCCTCCTACAACCACATGATGTCCCTATGTCCAAGTGGGAAGTCATCTCTATGGATTTTGTAGTGGGCTTGCTGCTCACATCTCATAGGCACAATGGCATTCTTGTGATAGTTGATAAGTTAACCAAGAGTGCTCATTTTATTCTAGTTAGAGACACTTATGATGCCACTAATGTGGCATGCATTTTTGTAAGTGAGGTCATCTGTTTGCATGGGATACCTAAGAAGATCATTTCAAATAGGGACTCCAGATTCACTTCTAGGTTTTGGACAAGTTTGCAGTCAGCGTTGGGGACTCAGTTGAACTTAAGTACATATTTCAATATTGAAACAGATGGGAAAAATGAGAGAGTAAATCAGGTTATGGAAGACATGCTTAGGATGTATGTTATGTATAATCAAATCGATTGGGAGAAGTACCTACCTTTGGTAGAGTTAGCTTACAATAACAATTTTCATAGCTCCATCGGAATGCCACCCTACAAAGATCTGTATGGAAGGCCATGCAAAATTCCATTGAGTTGGGAGAGGTTAGAAGACCGAGTAACATTTGGGCCAGAATTGATTCAAGAGATGGAGGAACAGGTCATTTAGATTAGGCAGAGACTAAAGGAAGTGCAGGATAGACAGAAAAGTTATGTGGATGCACACAGGACTAACCAAAGTTATAAAGTGGGAGACCAAGTTTTCATTCGTATCAGACCCAACAAGAGTACCATTCGGTTCGGGAAGGGAACAAAATTGTCACCTCGATGTATAGGACCATTCAGAATCCAAGAGAAAATTGGACCCGTTTCCTATCATCTCGTACTACCACCCCACTTGCATAAAACTCATAATGTTTTTCATGTATCTATTCTACGTCATTATGTTGTTGATGAATCACTTAGACTAAATTGGAAGGAATTGCAGGTAGTGGATGTGGGAACCCTCATGGTAGAACCGTTATGGATATTGGACCGTAGAGTCCGACATCTCAGGAACCGTCTGGTAGACCAAGTTAAGGTCCAGTGGGACAAATATAGTCCAGGATATGCTACTTGGGAGGATGCCGAGACACTACGGCAAGATTATCCCTCACTTTTTTTACCACCTCAAGAATATGTTTCTCGAAGGTTGGGTGTATATAACACCACCTTCTGACTTAGACAGCTAGGATTACCTGAGGCCTACACACCTTTATTTTATATTCACAAGTGAAACTATTAAATAATACACTTGAACTTTTAAGATGTATGAACCTTTATGAATGTTTAAATGTTATTGATGATGATGGATATGATGCAATCTACTATGTGAATGTAAATTCTATGAATGTTTAAATGTTATTGATGATGATGGATATGATGCAATATATTGTGTGAATGAGAATCCTATGAGGGTTTAAATGCTATTTTAACGATGTTGGAAATGATGCAATCTATTATGTAAATGATAATTCTATAAATGGGTAATGTTAATTGAATTATGGGATATTATGAGA
Source organism: Picea abies (assembly GCA_900067695.1). Taxonomy (NCBI): domain Eukaryota; kingdom Viridiplantae; phylum Streptophyta; class Pinopsida; order Pinales; family Pinaceae; genus Picea; species Picea abies. The sequence goes on from CBVK0102206842.1 coordinate 12,688, forward strand.
TCTATTATAACTTGAAAACTATGATGTTAAAGTTGTTGGTATGAGAATACCGAATTGATATTATAGTTGTATGTAATTACATGATAATAATGCATAGATATGTATGAGTTTGTGTTACAAACTAATCTGTAGGTTATGGGCTATGAAATAGCCAAGGGATAATGATGATGAAAGTGGATGTCATGACCACTGGCCGAGAAACAATATGGTATGAGTCTTTGTATGTGAAATTATATTGGTTTGGATACATTGCTATGATATGTGGACCAGTGTAGGATTTTAGGTGGTGATACTGCCCACAAATGAATAAACGATGAAAAAACTCCTAGCAACATGGTGCCATTGTATATTCCATTGTAGGGTGTGGACCCTACTCCTGTTAGGAGGGGTGGAGGCATTTCCCACCGTGTATCCTCTGAAACCTGGAGTCATGGGAGGACAGTGTTAGCTCATGCTCCCCTAGACGTGTGATGATGTCTGTCAGTTGACTGCTGGGGAAGCTTGGCCAAGATAGTGACACTTCCACTTACGTGTTCTATTTGGAGTTAGGTCAATATAGTTGATGCTCCAAGATAGTCTAGCAGAGGAAGGATAGGAATGGAATATGGAAGTACGTTAGGGAGGAAGGATGAGTAGAAATAGTTGAGAGTGTATGGAGATTTGTCTTATGGTGGAATTTATTGTTTTTCCTTCTGAAAAGAAAATGGGTATATATGAATATTCATAATTACGTAACTAAACTACAATTGTCTAAATAACATTTGTTGAGCTAGATAATTGTAAGTAAAGGATTTCACAAACATTTGATTGGTTCATTGTCTTTTATAAAATGAATAGTCTTGTTGATTGGATTGGATGCATACATAAATTACTATAAGGGTGATAGTTATTGATTATTAGTACATGGACGAGACTTGTATGTACTAGCTACACATGCATTTCTTGTACATGTACACTAGTATGTAAGAGTTTTCTTGGCTTACTTACTAATAATGTCGGTTATTTGTTATGAATGTGTGAACCATGTGTCTTTTCCCTTGTATCATAAAATACTTTAAACTTCGGGACGAAGTTTCCTGAAGGGTGGGTGTATGTAACAACCCTAGTTAAATAACTAATTGTCAAAGTTAAATAATTGTTTAAGGTTTATTAAGTTTAATTAATTAAGTAATTAATTGTCTTAATGTATATTAATTAATTAACTATTATTTAATAATAATAATTATTATTTATTTATTTATTGTTTAATGTATATTAATTAATTGATTAATTAATTAATTAACTCATTAAATATTTGGGTAATGAATTAAAGTTTAATAAATTTTAATTTATTAAAAGAAAACATAATGCAATGCAAGAGGGAACCATTAAGGAGAAGGGGATAAGGTGGTTGGCATTAAATGGAGGGATAAGGTAGATGACATTGAATGAAGGGAGGAGGCGGTGAATGGGAAGGAGGATATGAGGGAACAGAGGCATTCGGGAGAGGAACTTTTGATTGTGGGGGAAGGAAGCATTATTTTGATATTAAGGGACTATATTTTTCTGGTTTTGAGTTTGGTGGACTGTTACAGGGAGCATCGGTTGCTGGGAGTTTTGGGCTTAGGGGTCAGAAATCCTTACAGAATCCTGGAGCTAGGGAGCCGGAGAGGCTCTATTCCTAGTTGGTTGGGTGGTTACATGGTTTTGGGAAGTCCATCAAGGAGAGTTGGGGACAACAGTAGCATCAGTTAGAGATATGTATTTTCATTATTCTGCTGTGTTATGAAATTGATTATAATCTGCTCGTAAATATTAATATGTTGATTATGTAGTGGATTATTTTGATGTATAAGAAACAGTTTCAGGTTAAGTTAGCATGTCTCTATTTTAATTTATAATTTATAACGCTCTGTTGGAAGAGGCCTTACATTGAAGAACTTTGACATTCAAATGAACTCAATAAGATAATGTAATTTTTTGGAAACTTAATGGGCCACTTTCGGCCTCTTCTCCTTGGATTTTTGTCTTAGGTTATTTATGGTTTTGAAAGGTCATGAAAAGATACAATAACATATTCACTTCTTTCAAGCTCTTCATGTAAGCGCAATGCGCCTAAGGAATGCACTTCAATTACAATTGAAATAGTAAGGATGTTTTTCTTTGGAGAAAAAAAATATCTTAAGTAGGCTCATATGTTTTTCTTGGAGAAAAAAAAAGATCTTAAGTAGGCTCATGGAGGAGAGTGTGGATGAGATAGTTTCAAGACCATTTAATTGGCAATCTCTTAGGAGTTGATTGGTGCTTTATTTTCATTAATTTAATTGAGAAACCAAGTACTTGTTCATGGGAAAATTACACAAAGGTTGTTGTAATTGTTTCCCATTACTAGCACTTGTAGTGGCATAACGTTCAAATTAGCAGAACCATTCTTTCATATTTTAAGAGAAGATGATTTTTCATTGGATCTAAACCTTTGAATAGGGTTCTTGCATGAATGGATTTAGAAGGTGTGCTATTCATTTGGTTTTTCTTTCTAGTCAATAAAAATTATAGAATAAATTGATGAGTTGAATGTGAGATCTCTTTGTAATTTTGTTGGCTAATTTTACAATTTACATAACTAATCCCTTGAGTAACTAGAATGCTATTGCTAATTATGTGTTAGACATGGAACACCATCCATAAATTATTCCTCAACCTAGAGTAATAGGAATTCATAAATTGGGCATTGACTCAAACATTGCCACACAAAATTAAAAACATTTGGAAGCATAACAAACACGATGACACCAAATGTATATGAATATGTTGATTGCGTTTGTTGTTCCCAAATGGATTCATACATGTAAATAATTTTATTGCATTAATTGAGTTAGAGACTTTATTGGCATATTGAATAGTAGGGGTACATCAGGGTACATGGAGACAAAGATCTCTCTACAAGATTAACAGAATTTAGATTTTAATTTCCAATAAGAATCTGTATTGGTGAAGCTAGTGGGCCTTGAACCTCTCATTTAAAAACTCTGTCACATGGATTTGAACCTCTAGTGAATCGTGAATCATCTTTTTAGAGAGAGCAAGTAAAAAAGAAGATGTAACATTGAGAATAACATTTGAACCTCTAATGAATCATCTTTTTAGAGAGAGCAAGTGAAAAAGAAGATGTCACATTGAGAATAACATTATTTTAACTTTTTTCACAATCTTATTATCAACAATCACGCTCGACACCAAATGTTGTCCAACATTTTCATGTTCAATTCGGTTCGTTTGGGTTGTTATGGCTTCTGCTGAATTTTGCAAAGCATCAAAAGTAATACCTCCGTTTATCCCGGCTTCCATTGTCCTCATGCTATTTAGAACTAATTCTTTGTACATAATATTTAGATCTAATTCTCTGTAGCTCTCCATGTTAATATGTAGAAATGAGCGAATTCAAATATTAGTGTAGAATTTACCGCATCCAAGAATCGTATAAAGATTGAATTCAGTCTGGTACGGGCACAACTAACCAAATATTACTGTAGAGTTTTCAGCACCCAAGAATCGTATAAATATGACTCTTGAGTTTTCATCACCAAAGAATTTCCTACACCCAAGAATCATATAAAGATTTGAATTCAGTCCGCAACCACCACCTGCTGGGCATATAAATTTTTGTGTAAGAATATTAATTTGTAGTGGTATTGTATATGTTTTGTACATATATAAGAGGAATCACTTTTCAAAGCCTAGCATGGTTATTAAACCACTATTAACTATATATGTAAATTACTTCAATTATAGGAAGACTTGTACAATTTTTAGGCTAATTCTCGAGCCAAGAGACTAGCTTTTCAGGTAAAAAAAAAAGGGTTTGAATAAGGTCAGGTTTTCAAGGATAGTTTGAGTTTCTCATGGATCAATATAGATTAATATGTCTCTATATATAATTAGTATTAAACACATTCTAAACAAATGATTTCAAAAAAGACTTGATGCTTCATGTTCCAAGCTATCAAAGTAGACTAAAAATACTTTATCAAATATTGACAACAATAACAAGTAAAAAGTAAGTAAAACTTAAATAGGTTACCTTTACTCTAAGTGCCAAAAGTTCTCCATAATTACCGGAACAAGCCCCTTTGAAATAAAATATAGATGAGACTTATCCATAACAACATGTCAATATGTATAATAGCACTTTCCTTTTGAGGAACTCTAAAATAGTGAAAAACAACAATAATTTGACAAAATACTTGAAATGAAGGTAGAAACCTCTTGTCAAATAACAAGGCATTTTGTGCAAGCCAGATGCTAAGACAACAAGCCCTATATACTTTCATCTTAGGTTTTTGAAACCAAACATTAAGAAAATTCATATCATATCCTCCTCAAATTTTACTTTGTAGAATCTAGTTACCAATATCACTTTGAATGTACTAAGAAAATAAGCATAATATAAAAAAGATGAGAAATATTTTCTTCCTCCTACTTACAAAGAATAGAGAAACCATGACCCTACTTATGATGCTTTTGTAGCATCTGCCAAGTTAATATTTTATTTTTCAATGACAACCACATAAATACACTAGTTTTGGGATATTTAATCCTCCAAATTTTGACCACTACTAAAGAGCATTTTTTTATCATTTCACTGCATTGCTCTATAACCCAATATGGTAGTGCATCTACCTCTATTCTCTTTTTTCCCAAATTAGGGAATCAATTTCCTCTCTTAGCCTTATATGAACTCTCTTTATCTCATCCATTTTTCCATTTCATGATCACCTTCCATACCTAACACTTGTTGAAGTATAGGTATTCGCATAAGAGGCCAAGGTTTCAAATATGTGGGAATTTTTGTTGGCACCATATTATCTTTTTGTTTAAGTGAAATCAGCCTTGAAATGAGGCTAGGGCCTCATGGGCAAGTTGATGGGCTTTGTGGGCTTGTGTTGGGGTTTCAGACCCACACAGAAGAACAAAATACTATAATTAATTGTTGAGTTAAAAAGGGATTCCTAAACTAATGTGAGAAGTATTTAATTACCAATTTAATCATTAATCCTTCATTGATAACAAATCTTTTCTCAGTAACGATCTTTAAATTGACAATTCATCTTGCATTGTTATGTAGATAGCTTAACTTTAACTAGAATATTTGCTTATGAAATTAACTTGCATAACCCATTCACATAAGTAAATTGCGAAAATTAAAGAGGATATAAAAGAGAAAAAAATTACAGAAATGCACCAAAACTTGATAAGGGAGCTCACCATAAGGGATTTCACCAAACTAGGTCCACTTCTTGTGGAGTGGCATTTTCATTAAATAAACAAAAATGGAAAAATTACATCAACATATCCAACTTCTGGAAATGACTCTGAATTCTATTGCTCAGATCAATTTCTAGTCTTTACCATTGTGCTCGGCTCGAAATTCTAATAAAAAATGACTATACACACCGCTATGTTCTGTTATGGGCTTCCCTCATTACCAACAAGCCTTTTGGGCATGAAAATTACCTCCTTTGTATGGTAAAATCCCCCTTGGTTATATACCAAAGAATCAATACTTCAAATCTTCCTTCACCCACATTTAATGGGATTTGGTCCCATTTAATTTAGGGAATAAAACATACCAAATATCATTTTAATACATATATGGTCCGACCAAACCAATTAATTGGTTAACCATAACAATATATCTCAACAACCATATATGGTTTTCCCCCAATAATATGTGGTAACCATATGACACAATCCATCCATATGATATGATTGCCCACTTTTATTGGCTTTGACCATTTTTTTAAATGGGTATGAAATATATTTTTTAAGAATCATATAATATATATGATTTATAACCAAACCAAAGAATTGATTACAACCATAAATCATATAACAAATCGACATATTTAAAATAATAAAATCCACTTTTAATGTATTTTGGATCTACTTTTAATGGAATATGGTTTTTAATAAATATTTTTAATATGTTTAAAAACAATTTCAATTCATTTCTTAAATAAATAAATCATAACCAATGAAATATTCCATGACCACGCATGCTCGATGCAACTCCATGTGTCACTTGCTCATTGGTCTACTTGTCTACCACATGTCACTACCATGTCAACATTGCCACATCATCATATCACATCAACACTACCATGTCATCATTTCCATGTCATCATTACTACATCATAATGACACATCATCACTGCCATGTGTCTCTGTCACTTTGACTTTTTCCTTGCTGGACTAGAACTTTGATCGTCCATAACGTTTGCATACAAAGGCTATTTGAGCTCTCTTTCACGACGTCAGAAATATCTCGTTGAGATCTTTTAAATGGTGCGAGTCTTGAGGCAATATGAGGACTTTAAAATTTTGTTCATATTGGATCCTCTTGAATCATTCCTCCCTACTGAGAAGCTTTTGGACCACCAAAATTTGATCATTCATTAATCAAGTGGGGGCATTGCCTCCCCACTTGTCCAAAATCCACCCATCGTCACTAAATAGTGAAAACCTGATGCATCATTAAAAATTGTCCAACCATGGTAAAAAATGCAATTATATTATTGATCTAAACATTCATTTCCATACTTATGAAATCTCTTGCATGCATTGTAATGTCTATCAACCATAAAAAAATGAATAACAATAGTAAGAAATACATTACTCCCAAAGGAAATGAATCAAAAAATTGTTTTATCTTCTGAGCAATTTTACCAAATGATTTTTCCAACTCATGGAGATGACCTAGATCACAACCTAGAGACATATGTGCTACATTTGGGTTTCTTTGCTTTCCTAGCATGAGAACAAGAGATTTGTTAGAATATTGAATAGTAGAACTTGGACTAGCAAGTGATATACCTTTGATATCGATAACTTTAATCATTGTCTCATCACCTGAATCAGACCCCAAGTCATGTTGCATTGTATCAACAATCTTTTTTTCCTCCTTATTCTTGAAATTCTTTGGTAACAACTTAGAATGCAATTTCCAACAGTGATCTTCACCATACCCATTCTTCTTGAAATAAGTGCATGTGAGCTTATCTTTCTTCATTGTATCTACTTTCTTTCCATTTTTCTTCGACTGCTTCTCTAATTTAGGTGGTTCATTCTCCATACCATGCTTTCCTTTGCTAGCTTCAAGATGAGTATATTATACTAACACTTCGTCAATATTAGTAGGATTAAAAATAAAAATGGTATGGTGAAGATAAGAATGTAAACCACCAATGTATTAAAGAAAAGTTTCAAGAGTGTGTAATGGAATTTCCAATGTTAAAACATTCTTCTTGAATTCTTGTGTATAAGGTTGAATATTTTTCCCTTTTAATTGTTTGAAATTTAACCATTCAATCACAGATGTTTGAGTATACGCCAAAGGACAGAATTGATTTCTCATTGCAGAAATAAATTTAACCCAAGAGGAAATGATTTTACCATGTTGGAGCTCGAATCTCCACCATATGAGAGATGTACCGCTCAATAGTCAACTAAATATTTGCAACATCTTTTTTTATCTTTTGCACCCTACAATAAACTTATATATTATTTACCCAGTTGTCTAATTTCTTTGCATTCAATTCTCCACCATAAAAAAACAAGTCAAATTTAACATCTAGCTTTAGTAAAGGCATATCATGAAAATCAAAAGTCTTTTTAGAATGCTTATTCTTGGAAGAGTGTTCATGTGAACCATCAGTAGATGATGATTATGATGATGGTGAAGAAGGCTCGGAAGGTCCACCACCTTCACCTCCTCCTTCTATTTTCACCGAAGATTCATCTTCTCCAATTATTTGACCCCTTCATTGCCCTCTTTCATTGTAAATTTATTGCACCATGGCTTTCATCAACTTAAATTCCTCAAAGAAATCATCGTGATATTCGTAAGGACCTAACCTTCTTCTTGAATCTATCTCATGTTTATGAAATATCCTTTGCATTCTGTATTGTAACTTGCAAGCGTGTCTTCACCTCACTTGAGTCTAGCTCTTGTAAGCATCCACCTATTAACCCTACTCTAATACCACTTGATATGAGAATTCTTTAGTCACTAATTTAATCATTAATACTTCATTGATAACAAATATTTTCTTAGTTAACAAGATATTTAAACTGAGAGTGTATATCTTGACTTTAACTATAATATTTTCTTATGAAATTAACTTGCATAAACCATTCACATAACTAAAATTGCAAAAATTAAAGAGGAGATAAAAGAGAACAAAATTACACAAATACACCAAAACATGAAAACAAATTTCATGAGACACCCTTGCTATGTCTCGAGGTCCACTTCTTGTAGAGCGTACTTTTCATTAAATAAAAAAATCGAAAAAATTACATGAACATATCCAACTGATGGAAATGACTCTAAATTTTGCTACTCATATCCAGTTCTGGTCTGCAACATTGTGCCTACCTTGGAATTCTGATAAAAAATGACTATACACATAGCTATGTTCTATTATAGTCTTCCCTCATTACCAACAAGTCTCTTAGGCATGAAAATTGTCTCCTATCTATGGTAAAATCCCCTTTGGTTATATACCAAAGTTTCAATACTTCAAGTATTCCTTCACCTACATTTAATGGGATTTGGTCCCATTTAATTTGATGAATAAAACATATCAAATATCAACTTTAATACATATATGGTATGACCAAACCAATTAATTAGTTAACCATAACAATATATATCAATAGCCATATATGGTTTTCCCCAATAATATGTGGCCTATGCAATGGAAAGCATAAATAATAATCAGATGGTATTTAAAAATCCCATATATAATATATGGCCAACAAATTTTTGGTGAACCATATATATATGGTTAAAATCAATAACCATATGACATAATCCATCCATATGATATGATACCCCACTTTTAATGGCTTTGACCATTTTTTTAAATGGATATGAAATATATTTTTTAACAATCATATAATATATATGGTTTATAACCAAACCAAATAATTGGTTACAACCATATATCATATAACAAATTAACATAATTAAAATAATCAAATCCACTTTTAATGGGGATTGGATCCATTTTTAATGGAATATGGTTTTTAATAAATATTTTTTATATGTTTAAAAATAATAAAAGATATTGTCGATATCTTTGACATGGTTATGGTCTGGAGACGATCTGAGGAATTTAAAATTTTGGCCATCCTAGATCCTCTTGGATCATATACTCACTCATAAGACTACTCTATAAGGAGGGGAGAGATTATGAAATATCTCATTGTCTCTTTATGTATTTAGTATAAGTGAGAGTGAACTTGTGCTAGGAGCTTGGAAATTTTAGCAAGGGTGATTCTCTAATTGTGAGTCAATCTGGCCTAGGGTTCTTGGTGATTTTTTGTTTCTTTTTTTGGCCAAGGAATGCTTATGATTTTCAGTTACATGCGTGAGAAACAGAGAGGAGAAGGGCCGCACGTGTGAGGGAAATTTACAACCAAATGTGTGAGACATGTCGCACGTGTGAGAGGATTGTATGATCTACACATGGGAAGGAAAATAGTATGAAAAACAATCACATGTGCGATGGAAAAAAGGACAATAGCATGTGTAAATTTCTGAAGGGTTTCAAGCTGCACGTGTGAGACTTGGGAAAGTACAATAGGTACATACTACTGATATTAGTATTCGCACGACTGACGTCAACAAGTGTACAGGTGGAAGCTGTAGAAAATTCATAGGATGAGGAATTTTCTTGAGTTTGTATTTGCTTATTTTTCTGGTTTTGGAGGACATGGTTGTCCTCATATTTTGGTGAAATTTTCTTGGATGGGAGGGTTTTTTTCCCCTCAGAATTTATAAATTTGACAAGCTTATAAAATACAATTTTTTGTCTCTTTTGTATTGATGATTCATCTCTGATCTTGTTGTTTTTACTGCATATATTTTATGTCAATACTTTTTAATCTAAAATTGTTCAGTGATAATAGATAAGGTTTATTGTTTTCTCACTAGGAAGCAATTTTCAGATCTAAAAATTAGTCACACAGAGTTGCATGTGAAAATTAACATGGTATCAGATCTTGGGATGTGAAGAGAAATGGGATCATCTTGAGACATATTTAGGCTACAAAATTGGAAGAGTTTTTTTCTTGTTCTTGTTCTTGGTCCAGGAAGATAACCATGGTGAACAAATTGAGTATTGAGGATAGGTTGGAAGGAGAAACCACCTTTTAGTATTGTAAGTCTAGGGTTCTCCTTGTATTGGAATAAAATGACCTCAAGGACTATGTTGAGGGTGAATTTGTATCTCCTACCAATCTACAAGAACTGACAACACACAGGGAGAAGGAAGTGAAAGACAAATGTGTGTTGCTAGAATCTGTAAGGGATCTATTGATTCCTCACATTGATGTGAAGACATCTTCCAGGGGAATGTATGTTTCTTTTGTAGGCCTATACCAAAAGGGGAATATAGGAATGAAGTTACATTTGAAGCACCAAATTCAAGTTGTCAAGATTTCCAATGAGGGCACGTTCATGAACTATCTTTCGAAGATTACATAGATACAAGATCAGCTGATGGCCATCAGTGATAAGGTGGAGGATGTTGATTTGGTGAATGTGGCATTGAGAGGTATACTCAGGTCTTGGGAACCATTTTTTCAGGGGATGTGTACACGAGAGAATTTACTGGACTTTGATAGACTATGGAATGATTGTATCTAGGAGGAGACTCAGTTGGTGTACATGGATGATATGGATGGTATGGTGAAGAGTAGAAATGATGAGAACCATGCCATTGTAGCCCGCACTAGGAAGAGAAGAAGAGGTTCTCTAGGAAGAAGAGGTTCACTAAGGAGAAGAGATTCTCCTAAGAGAGATGCATATTTAGGACCAAGACGAAAGAAGTATCTTAGTAAGATCAAATGTTTTGAGTTTCATGAAAATGGTCACTATGCTTTGCAGTGTTCACGCTGGAGGGGAAGGGGAATAAAGCAGTAAAAATCAACAATAGAGGTTGGTGAGACAGGTAGCTCCACCAATGGTGAGGCATGAAACCCCACTAGTAGCACAGGATCATAGGGATCCAGAGTTCAGAGGGAGTCATCCCTCGGGATCCAATAGAGAGGAGTGACCTCCCAGGATTGTTCAGAGACAGTTGGAATCAAGGGGACTCGATAGGCTCAAAGGAATAATCACTCATCCAGAGGGAGTCTACATTAAGGTACAGGTGGAAGAGAGAAATCTTCCAAGTAGGTTTCATGGGTTAAGGAGGCCATATAGGAGGTTCAAAGGAAGGAGGCTTCTACGGAATGTGAGACCTCCATGGAGGCTCCATTTTTTTCAGTAGGTTTTTCCATAGTGAAAAAGGACACAATTAGTCAGGAAGAATAGAGAGTAGGATTTTCTTCAGTCATAGAGGGAGCAGCTAGTGAGGTAGATTAGACAACATGATTTTTTTTAGTGAAATAGGAAGCATCCAATCAATAGGATTGCAGTGTAGTTGTGCTATATCCATTATAGAGGATATATCCACTTCCATTATGGGAGACATAGGTACATCCAGATGATGGTGGATGGGATATCTCCCTTGCTAAGTGCGAGTGTTTATGATATTGTAGCTTCGATAGGCATTCCCACAAAAATCCAAGGTGTCAAGCATGTGGGAATCTTTGTTGGCATCAAATTATCCTTTTGTTTCAGTGAAATTGGACTTTGAATAAGGCTAGGAACTCATGGAAAAGTTGATGGGATTTGTGGGTTTGTGTTGGGGTTTCACACCCACAAAGAAGATTAAAATATTCTAATTAATTGTTGAGTTTATAAGTCATTCCTAAACTCACTCATAAGACTTGTATATAAGGAGGGAAAAGATTGTGAAAAATCTAATTTTGTCATTATGGTTTTAGCATAAGTGAGAGTGCACTTGTGCTAGGATCTTGGAAATTTCAGTAAGTGAAATTCTACAAATGTGAGGAAATATAGCCTAGGGTTCTTGGTGATTTTCTATTTATGTTTTTTTCCATGGAAGGCTTTTGATTTTCATTCACATGTGTGAGGAAGAGAGAGGAGAAGGTACACACATGTCAGACAAAGGTATAACCACATGTGTGAGACAAGTTGCACATGTGAGAGGAATGTATGGTCCTCACTTGTGAAGGAAAATAGTACGAAATCCAACTACACGTGTGGTATGGAAAGGTTGCACATGTGAGCTAAAAAAGGATATCTGCACATGTGATTTTCTGAAGGGTTTCAGGATGCACCTATGAGACTTGGGAAATTACAACAAGTTCATACTACTCAAGTCAACAAGTGTACAGGTCGTAGCTACAACATATTCACAGGTAGAGGAATTTATGGGTATTTTGTTGAGTTTGTATTTGTTGATTTTTCTATTTCTGGAGGTGTTAGAGCAGGCATTTTTGGAATCAAGCATAGAAAGAGAGGAATGGTGGGCCAAAGGTAACAACACACACCAAAAAATAAGGAATACTAGTGAGAAAAAGGGAAAAGGAAGCAACACGCCATAAGATTTTTGGAAATCCGACGCATATGTGGAAAAACTAGCCATGTTAGAGTTAGGGTTTTGGAGTCATATTGTAAGGGTTTAAACCCATTTTGTAGTATAAATAGAAGAGTTATAAGGTCGATTGAGATATATTGGTAGTATCATCTTTGTGTGCATGAGCTACCTTAGATTTTGTGTGCGGCGAGTCTATTTTGGAGAGTCTTTTTGGAGTTTTGAGTCTTTGTATTGTTGAGAGCTGTGGAGCTTGGATGGAGTTGATGTAAATGAGCACCAGGTCGCAATCTATGGAGCTTGGTGTGAATTTGTTCAACCTCGTTACTATTCATTGATGTAATGTGCACAATGTTATTTTTATGAAGAATAACAAATAAAAAGAAGATCTTTATGGATGTAGCCCCAAGGGTGGGTGAACCACAGTAAAACATTGTGTTGCAATGTATCTGAATGTCTTTTTATTTATGTTGTTATGGTTAAATGGTTAGATGAATGAATTATTTTAATTGCATCATGCACTCGAATATGTATGCAGAATGAATGAAATAGTATATCGGATGAATGGTATAATAGAATGCATGTTAAAGTAAAAATAGAAGTAAGAATAATAACCCCAATCCCTTCCATGACTACATACACATATGTCCTACAATTAGCTATAAACCATATTGGGTGATATTTTGTTTTTCACTCTGTGCACAGCGTAGCCTTCTAGTTTACCAAAAGGGTTGATGGTGAAAAGGGTTTTGTTGGGGAACTAAGGTAGAACTCAGGTCAACCCATACATCTAACAAATGGTTCCATTGTCGATTGGAACTTAGAAGGAAAAGCTTGAAGGGGTTTGGTGAAGAAGATGTAGTGGTATAAAGGGATGTTTAGGCCATAGAATCCTACGAAGCAAGATATTGAAATATGGTTAGAGACAAAGCAGTTGAAGTTTGCGTAGAAAGATAATAAGGGTTCCAAGTACACATCGTGCTAATGCTTGTAGAGGTATGTGTTTACTGATTTGCATGAAGCATATTTCTCTTATTTTCCATAGTTATTACAAGATTGTTTATTGAGGTTGAAGGATACTCATCTGACTAATCGTATTAGGCTAGTATATTGGATTGCTAAAAATATTGCTCGAATGGAAAGGGTTAATAAAAAATTCACGCGCATAGTGGATTTCTGGTTAGACAGTATTACTACGGGGTTTATCACTGAGTTTTCATTAGATACAATGAAGTCATATATTGATGCATAGCATGATTTCTTGAGAGGACCTAGAGAGAGGTACAATAGGTCACTCTACACATCGATTAAGATCTTATTACATGATAAATGTGTGATGACCATGGAATGAGATAGCTAGATCACTCTACGTGCATGAGGAATTTGGGGGAAGCACTAAGGAAGATATGAGAAATGGATAAGGCTATGGAGAGTATCTAGAAGGAGGAAGCAATGGAACCCATCATGATGGATTATGATCGGACCAGGGAAATCATAAGAAAAGAAGGTGTGATATGTAGCAGACAACCCTATGAGTATAGGATGAATAAAAGGAAGATATAAGTAGCCAATCGAGAGGGCTTGGACAAAAATGAGGAAGATATAGAGGATATATGTTCCATGGGAATGATTGAGGATATCTTGCACTCCACATATGAGAGGAAAATCATAGTTCTTGGGTTCAGTGAAGAAGAAGGCTCTTTATTCCCGATCTGGATTAGTGTGGAACCCACAACCCCATGTGAGACTAAGACAATTGAAGAAGAAAACCCAATTAACCAACAAGTGATTAGTGGTAGAATAATTTTTACAGGACGTGGGTCCAATATCATAGGTGTAAGTTCAACAAGTAGCAATAAAGTATCTACACCGTGTGGAGGTGGTAGTTCAACAAATTTCACAATGGAAGGACAATATCCAACTATTAGGTTATCATAGTTTCGAGGGGACGGGTTAGATGACCCATAAAATAATTTATTTATTTGTGAGAATATATGGGTAGTGAAGCAGATTACAGACGAGGATAAAAAGGTTGTATAATTGACAATCACATTCGGAGACCGCACATTAGACTGGTACATGGGCATTGCAACAAATAATCCAACTAGAATGCCTACAACTATAGCATATGTGAAGAGGCAGGTAATAAATGAATTTCAGAAACCAAGATCAGAAGACCAGTTTATGAATGAAATGATAGATATTGAGAAGAAGCAAAGAGAATCGGTCTGGGAAGTGGACCAAAAGTTTAAGAGGCTAAAAGGTAAGTTAAACTATAGTATTATTGATACACAACATAAAAATGTGTTTGTTAATTCTTTGTTTCTACACCTCCAGTATCCTTTGTGATAACAAAAATTCCAAAGTCAGGTTGAGGCTCTACAGGAAAACTTACACCTAGAAGAAAAACAGTACAAGCATACAGATCCAATTGTGGAAGAGATGGAGAAATATTTGAAGAAATTAGCATTCCAGTTGAATTAGAATAAATGAAAGGAGAAAAGAGAAGATATCTAGTGTACAATGTGTAGGACAGAAGGCCATCACAAGAATGAGTGTTAGTTATTTGCGCAGTATATTGGAGTGGGTATGAAAAATGATTTATCTTTAGGAGGACCATGGTGTGATATTGGAAAAACACATGGGCATGATCCCTATCATTCCCCCCTTATGCAAAAATATCAAAAAATATTGAAGAGTACATTTTGTAATTTTTGTAAGTCAGTTGCACATGAAGACAAGGACTGTAGAACCTTGGAGATGATGAAAGAAAGGATTGAAAATGCATACATGGTGAAGGCCAAACATGTAAAAATACAACATGCACAACAACCATAGTATTAAAATGTGAAACAACCACAATATAATCCCGCGTAATAGTTGGCAACACAACCACAGTATAATGTGCAACAGTTTCAAGGGAAACATTAGTATAATCCTGCACAACACCACCACAATATAATAATGTGCAATTTTATTATAATCCGGGACCTCAGTATAACACACCACATGGAGATAATCAAGGAAACAAAGGAGGCTTTAGAGGAGGAGGTCATGGAGGAAGAGGCTTTGGAGGAGGACGAGGGCCAATTGTTTTTCATAACTATAGGAAACTAAGGATTTATTCAAGAGACTTCCCACAAACACCTGTGACATGTATGTATTTCCACACAGAAGACCATGACACGTAAGACTGTCTAACACTTTTTGATAAAAATATAGGACAAAAGGAACCAGACTAATCAAAACATACAATGGATTGTTGTGGAAAACAGAGAAGAGGATGATAAGAAGATTAACAATGTTACTAGAGGTGGAGGTAAGACAGGAGAAGATGCAGCAAAGAAGGATCAAGACCAATACTAGTGGGAAAGGAAGAACATCATGCCTGAACAAAATTTTGATGCACGTAAAGAAAAAGAGATAATCCAAGAAGGTGAAATAAGATTTTGAAAGAAAATATTGCGTCTACTTCAAGAAAGAATCCAGACGATGAGATACCAGTGTATGACATGCCTCCATTATTTTATCATACTAAAAAAGAGAATCCTTCATATCAAGTAAGTGACTTAAGAAAAATTTTGGGATCATGTGTAAAATTGTTGAATGATAAAAATCCCTTACAAGTACTGCATGATTTGTTAGAAAAGTGTAATTCTGGGGAAGAAGTGGTAAAAAGAGTAAATCAAGTCCGTAAGAAGAGAAGAACAAGTAGGGAATTCAGATTGAATGCCAACATAGGATACTTCAATATGGGGGATATCATACTAGACTTAGGGTCTGAAGACAATGTTCTGCCAATGAAGACTTGTGAAGCTATGGGAGAAACACAACTCGGGTATTCACCTATTCAGTTGAAATTGGGAAATCAACACAGAGTGGTTCCAATTGGTAGGTTGAAGGGGATTTCTATAGATCTAGATGGTGTGTCCACCATGTAAAACTCCAAGGTCATATACATAGTAGATAATACTTCGTCATATCCATCTTTGTTGGGTATGGATTGATCTTTTGATAACCAGACTATTATCAACTTGATGAAAAGAAATATGATCCTTGAATTGGGATAATAGATATTTACTGTGCCATTAGATCCCTCATAAGGAGGAAGGTATGTGGAACCTGCAATAGACAATATTCTTACAAAATATGTGAATTAGTTATACAAAAATACCGCACACGAAGAAGATTATATTAACCCAACTATAGATGGCATGCTGAATTGGAGGAGTATTAGTTCTTGTTCTTCATAATATGAAATAGGACTGGAGAACTGGTATCAACGAAGACATGAATTATCTACTAGAAGTTGTTCTAGAATGATGCGTGCACTGAGATGGGTTGGTACAGAGGTAAGAGAGCCTCCTACTTTTTATGGTTTGAATAACTTAGAAGAATTTTTAATGAAGTTTGAGGTAGAGAGTATGAAAAATAAAAGATTCTCACCATTAGATATTGCTTTGAAAGCCACACCTACAATATGGTGGGGTCCACACAAGGAGAAGATCAACAATTAGTTTCAGTGCAAAAGGTTATTGCGCATCAGATTCAATGCAGAACAAGAGCATAGATATGAGGCGAAATATGAGGGATTTGGAAAACCTCAAGAAAATGTAGATACATGAATAGTTCAATGGAGGTTAGTACCACTAGAAGAATGGAAACACCATTTTATTCACACACTAGAAGGCATTCCAAGGAACTGGTACACAAAATAGGAACAACACAGAGAAACTGTGAACTAGGAAGAAATGCAACAAAATTATATAGTCACATTTTCCTTTGAGAATGATAGTCCAGAGATAGATACAGTGTTGAGGGTGGTAAGAGATAGAATATTTGAAGAACCAAAAGTTGAAATAATCCTAGCATATCAGAACTAGCATAGACAGATTGTTCGACAACTATTACCCTGTTATGATGTTGCAGAAGAAGAAGATCCAGCATAAGATAACCCGCACAATATATAGATCCAAGAAGTGGAATTTGAAATGGAAGTAGAAGGTCCCACGATAGATATAGAATATTATGTTGTGACATTAAAGATTAAGCAGGTAAACATTGGAACTATAGAAAACCCAAAAATGGCAAGTATTGGAGACTATTGTAATAATAAGATAGTAGAAAGGATCATAGAATTACTGCATGAATACAATGAATTATTCCCAACAACATTCTCAGAGATGAATGGATTAGAAGGAGAGCTAGGATATATGATGATCCCTTTGAATACAGAAGCTAGACCTATCATACATAGACCTTACAAATTGAACCCAGTATACAAAGAGAAGGTGAAGGTATAAATTGAAAAGATTCTAGAAGTTGGTGTCATAGAACTTGCAGAAGAGTCAGAATGGATCAGTCTTATGGTGGTGTAGGAAAATAAGTAAGGAGGGATTCATATTTTTGTAGATTTGAGAAAATTGAATGATGTTTTCCTATATGATCCTTTTCCTACCCCATTTACAGATGAATTTATGGAGAATGTAGGCGGTCAAGAAGCTTGTTCATTCACATATGGATTCTCAAGATATAATCAGATAAGGATTTCACCAGAAGATAGACACATGACTAAATTTTCTACAGAGTGGGGATCATTTCAGTATACAGTTATGCCATTTGTATTGAAGAAAGCACCAATCATTTTTTCAAGAGTAGTAGTATCAGCCTTTAAGGACGTTATTCACAAGTTTCCAGAAGTTTACTTGGATTATTGGATAGTGTTCATTTTTTTGAAGGATCACATTGAAGTATTGAAACTAATGTTGGATAGGTGTAGACAGTGTCAGATATCATTGAATATCAAGAAGTGTATTTTCAACGCACCTTTTGGCATTTTTTTAGGACATGTGGTGTGTAAACATGATCTATTTGTTGATCCTGCTAAAATTGTTTTCATAGTTAACTTACCACCACCAAAGTCAGTGCACTAGTTGAATAGTAAATTGGGCCATACATGATACTACAGGAATTTTTTAAGACAATATGCATAGATTAATGCACAAATGGAGAAGTTGTTGAAGAAGCACACTAATTATCAGTGGAATGATGAATTCCATGAGAGTTTGGATATTTTGAAGGAGAATATGGTTAATGCACTGATTTTAGTATTTATAGAATGGGAAAAAGGATTTCATATGCATGTGGATGCATCTGTAATATCATTAGGAGTAACATTGACAAAACCGGGAGAAGGTAATATAGATCACCCTTTTGCATTTTTAGTAATACATTTATCATATTTTGAACATAACTATAAAACTACACAAAGGGAAGGATTAGCTATGGTGTATGCTTTGAATAAATACATACATTACTTATTAGGGAAACATTTCAAGATGTTTACAAATCATTCATCTTTGAGATACTTAGTCAATAAAACAGTGTTGGGGGGAAGGATATGAAGATGGCTACTTTTGTTCCAAGAATTTGATTTTGAAGTTGTGGTGAAGCCGATGGCTACTTTTGTTCCAAGAATTTGATTTTGAAGTTGTGGTGAAGCCTCTAATATTGAATGCAGGACCAGATCACTTATCCAGGATAACTAACGAAGAACAACCGAGTAACTTGGAAGACAACTTTCGAGATGCCCAATTATTTTCAGTATAGATAGATGATTGGTATTTTGCTAACATTACTAAATTTTTGAGTACATGCTTTGCAGAAGGACAATTTACTACCGTGCTGAAGAAAAAATTGGTGGTCAAAGTTGTAGACTATCAATTGATTACAGGTCATTTATGTAACAACCCTAGTTAAATGATTGCTTAAGGTTTATCAAGTATAATTAATTAGATAATTAACTATCCTAATATGTTTTAGTTAAACAATGATTATTTATTAATAATATTTTAAAGGTTTGGGTAATGAATTAAGAGCTTAATATTTTTTATTTATTTATCATAAAACTTTACGTATGTAGGGGGATGAAGCATTAAATGGAGGGATAAGGTGGGTGGAATTAAATAAAGGAGGAGGTGGTGAATGGGAAAGGATATGAGGGGGCAGAGGCCTTCGGGATAGGATTATGAAAAATTGGGGGAGAGGAGCATTATTGCACGAGAAGGACTGTATTTTCTGCTGAGGATATTTTTTGGTTCGAAGATTGGGTGAATTGTTACAGGGGGAACTAGGTTGCTGGGAGTTTTGGGCTTGGGGGCTAGGAATCCTCATGGAATCCTGGAGCTAGGGAGCTGGATAGGCTTTGTTCCTAGCTGGCAGGGAGGAAGATTCGGTTTTGGGTAGAGCAACATAGAGGACAACCAGAAATCGGGAATTCAACATCAGAGATACGTATTTTTATTTATGTATTCTCATGAATATGTAGTGTTATGTGGTTGTTACGTAATCTTATTATGATCTGTTCATAAATTTTATTTAAGATGAATGGTTATATGTTGGTTATGAAATTGTGAAAATGTTAGGATAGCATTTCTTTAATCAATTTTTTTTTTTTTTATAAGGATATGTTTGAGTAGATCCTTACACATGGTATTAGAGCCCTAGTTTAAAAACTTGAACCAGGGCCTACCCACCTACCTGTGTGTATAAGGAAAAGTTCAGGAATGGAACTGTTCCAACCCTGAATTAAAAAAGAAAAACCCTAAAAAAAAAGTTATATTGAGACCATGAATAAACTGTATAGGGTAATTATATATTGAAAACAACAACCCTGGTAAAAAGGGACCTTGCAACCCTTTAATTAGGTATAAATCTGATCTCTAAGCTCCAACTCCACCTAACCTGCAAGCCAAGCACACAATTGCTTTTTTTAGTATATATGCAGATCTATATATATATTTATACATAATGCTTCCCCAAATAATTATGCTATGCCCTTGAACTTATAAACAAAGGTATAAATGATTGTATATAAATAGACATATATAAAATATATTTATTTAAACTATATAAAAAAAATATACATATAAATATAAATAATGAAAACAAA
>CBVK0102206854.1:0-24363 GCA_900067695.1 Picea abies
CAAGATTAAAAGACCATCACTTAAATTATTTTCACTTTTAACTTTATAAAAAAGTGCTCAATAAGTCAACATTAAAATACAACACATTTAAGTGACTTTTTCCTAAGTAAACTTTAGGAAAGGGATTAACACATCAACTTGGCTAAGTTTCATTGTCCTCTACCATGCTAGGATGCCACACATGGAAGAAGACCTAGGATGCCACACATGGAAGAAGACCTTCTGAGTTACTCTTCTCAACAATTGTCCCTAAGACTTCTTGCTTTATAACCATGGCACTCGCTTTATAATCACGGCACTCATCCACTCGAGCTAACCCACCAGGTTGTGTGTGTGTCTATCTATCTATCTATCTATATATATAATAAAATTTTATAGATTTTTTTCACATAAAATTTTATAGATATATTTAACATTTTATAAATACACAATAAAATTTTATAGATATATAAGATGTATAAGTTAAATAAATAGCCCCAAGTGTTAGCTCGATCAATTGAATCATCCACCCAATGCATGTAGCCAACAAGGAGGCCATAGGTCATAGGTTCAAATCTAGTCAAGTCCCTTAAGGTTACCAGCCACTATTGCCGCGAACAATTGTGTTGCCCTCCATCCAAATATTCTAGTGAAAGAGAGGGGGCAAGGGTATCCTACGAAGTTTTCCTTGGAAAAAAGTATAATTCTAATAAATATAAGTTTATAATAGATATTATCAAGTAGGTTATTATATGGCCTTGGCAAGGTACCAACAAACCCTCTTCCCCTCTCAAGTATGCAAGGGTGGGTCAAGCTTATTTCTAAGTTTACGATCCATAAAAAGGGCCCCCAATAAAAAAAATCCCAAGGGGCAATGAAGAGGACCATGGATGGAGAGGCATTGTATGCATTGGGCATAGCTCTCCATTCCCCCCTCCAATCTTTTTTAATGGGAACCCATCATTTTATGGACCGTAAACTCAAAAATAAGCTTGAAGAGGACCATGGATGGAGAGGCATTGTATGCATTGGGCATAGCTTGCACTCTAACCAACGACATGCATAGCTTGCATTCAGACCAATGACAAAGCATAGCTACGTATGCATTTCTTTTCGACCAATGACAGAGAGAGTATGCATTCCCACCCACAATAAGGAGAGTATGCATTTCAATTGCATCGTGTATGCATTTCAATGGGCGAGCTAGGGTTTATTTAATTTTGGAGATGCTTACAAGGGTAGATATTTATTTTGGCAATCGAAGAGAACAAAGATAATGACCACAAATAAATAGTAAAAAAAAAAATTGAAGCTTCACCCCTTAATATTCTACGAATTTCAAATAAGTTTTTGAACATTCTTCATATTCATGAAATTTTGAAGTCTTTCCCCAAAATCAATCAAAGCATGTGACCAAGAGTACACAACACTCCATTTCACTAGAAGCAAGATATCAACTCTCATTTGTCTGAGGTTTATAGGATGTCTTTCTATGTCCATGTTCAATTGGATTCCTCCATCTAGTCCAGGTAATCTTTCTTGGTTTTCATCATTCAAATTAGTGGCCAAAAAGGCTCTCCAAATTTACCTTCTATCCCATGGAACTAAATTTGGCTCTAATATGGATTTCTATAAGCACAAAATTTCGAACTAAATTCCATGAAACATAGTAAAACAAAACTCCAATATGAAAGAAGGAAATAGAACTCAATTCTTGATGAAAACTACAATAGCATCACCCAACAACTCAACAAAGAAGTGTTTTTATTTATATGTTATTCTCAATATGAAACTAAAACTCATGCAAGGATGGGAATGAATTGATCTAGCAATGACAAGGAAGCCCAACAAAGAAGAGAAGAAACATGAGAATTCCTAGGAAAAATCCAACAATTTTGAGAAAGAAACCCAACAATTTCTAAGTAGTCAAACGTTGGGTATGCAAAATCATATTTGCATGTTGTCGTTACACATGAGTGTTGATTAATCTATTGACTGTGCACTTGATTACCCAATTTATCTCTTCCTGTCAATTAGGTGAGCGGCATCTAGCCATGCATGTCTAAGGAGTTTGGACTATACTATCAAAGACACTTTTTCTCTAGAAAAGGTTGGAATCACAACAAAGTACATAAAGGAACTTTAAAGTGGAAAATGAATGGCGTGTGCCATCAAGATCATACAGGATAAATTCAATTCTAATTTGTTGGCGGTCAAACCACCCTTTGAAAATATGATCAAACGTGTGGGCCAATAGGTCGGTGGGCAGAGCATCATAACCAATAGTTGGGAGGTCATGAGTTTGAGTCCTAGCATGTCCGTATTTTCTCCTCAACATGGTATCAAAGCCAGGATGGCAACTAGGTGTGCTCAAGTCAGTGTGTGGCTTGAGGGTAGTTGTTCACGGTCAAGCCACCCTCCAAAAATATGCTTGAACATGTGCGTCGGTAGCTCAGTCGGTAGAGCATCATGACTGGTATTTAGAACATCCTGGACTCAAGTACTAGTTGGTCCATGTTTGCTCCTCAACATAGTCAACTATCCTTAATCAAAACTAGGGTGGGCACTAGGTACATAAAAAGACACTCTAACTAGCCCAATGGGCTAGCTCGAATGGTTGAGAGTTGTGAATAACAAGCAGGAGGTCTCGAGGTCAAGTCCCCGTGTCGGTTGCCTCTACGTACGTGGGCCTCACTCGATGTCCCAACTGAGTCAACATACAACAGTCTATGTGGCCCACTTTACACTTAGGACCATCCTCGGAATGAGGAGAAGTGCCCAGGGATTTCTCAGGGATGTATTTTCCAAGGAAAAAAAAAGACACTCAAACTACATCCAAAGAATTTCAAAAAGAGAACATTTGATGCTCCATATATCAATTCTTTTATTATAAATTATAAACCATAATGGCAATATTTGTGGCATGATCATCCCATTGATAGGCTTACAAGCAACTGTTCAATCTCAGTATCCACCAATAAATCTACGCACTTCTCTTCTCCACCATTATGTCACAATTTAGGGGCATTCTATAATTACTGTAGCCGTCAACTCTGGCAATATATGCAATTATATTACATTTGTGATACATGCTAATAGATATATTATAAGTCCAACAAACCAATATCTACACAATTCTGACCACGGAAAAAATAATAACTCACTAAAAATATTCCTGCAAAAGGCATATAGTCCAAAGTGGTGCTCTAAACCTGCAAAAAAGAGTCCCATAGCGATGTGCTAACTCGGAAATTGTCTGGCTCTGATGTTGCTAATGTCTCATTCTTCTCTAAGAGCAGGAACAAGTTCCCAGATTAGACAGATCTCATATCAAAAAGGCATGTTCTCCTACAGCTAGAGCACTCTAAAAACAGCTCTGAGTTTTGAAATTATTCAGAACCATTAACTAAAATGTTTCCATTGGATATTGGATTTATTTCCACCTCTGAATGCCTCTAACCAAGTTATATAATCTGTTGACTTTGGTCTTTTCACAAACTCACATTCCAACTGTCAAAACTATAATTACAACTTGAAATGGAAAATCCAAAAATAAACTAGTTCTATGTTCAATGCTACAGGAATGATTAAAGTACCTACACCAGACACAAATCAGTTTTATAAAAAAGCTGAGGAAAAATGAAGCAGAAGATGACATGTAAAGGTTTACATGATCTGAACAATTCTTGACAATGACAGCCATCTCTAAATGTTCCAGATGCTTTTGAGCTTTATATGTTTTGTCAACGATGCCTACATTGATTCCTGGCTTGTCAAACTGTGGAAAGTTCTTGATGAGCTGACACTTGGTAGTGTGACTAAGACTTTTCCCTCTAGGAATCATTTTCCTTACGGCTCTTTGCGGACTATAAGACATTTCAGAGAAACCTACTAGTAGGCACATACATACATCCAGTAAATATTCTTCCAAGATAACTGCAATTGCAGTTTCCTATCCCCATTCACACAACAATAACCTTTGCCTCCTTCTTGCCCAACTGATTGCATCTATGGCCTTTCCTGCCAATTAGCTATCTTGGCATTGATTACTCCATTGGAGTGAATGTTTCCAGAGGGATAATACCATCTTGCCATATCATTTGCAACCTTTTACAAAAACCAATCTTATAACCAGGAAAGGCCTTGCTAGACAATGGATGTACTAAAACAGCAACATGTAAAACCAGGCTATAATATGTAACAAGTTATCTGCTGCTAAAGCTGCATGCTTATCACTGGGAGGCATTCCCAGCAAATTTGCATTCATATTCTGGACAGTTCAATGTACCTGCCAGTTCACAGCCCAATGGAGCGTGTGGACAAGGAAATTTATCAATGGGAGAAGGTTTTAAAGAACTCTAATTTCTAGACCAATATCAATGTGCATGGGCCACATCAACCACATTATAACCAAAGCCTGCCAGAAGCGGTGGGAAAAGAAATGAACAGGTTGAAATAGGCTGAAATAAAGGAATTTATAAAAGCTATACCTGTAAGGGCATTTTTCTCCATATGAAAGTCAAGATGCAAGTAGCTTTGGTCACAGCAATTGACATCCATATACTCTGACAAGTTAGAGCATGCATTGTCAGTGATCATAGAAATAGAACGGAAGTCTCCATTTATGGTTTCAAAGACATGTGGAGAAGTCGGCAATGATATCTCTCTTTCCAAAGAGGTTCCTGTATAGTCTGAACTATTTCTAGGCAGTGCTGATAAACTTGATTCTTTCACTTGCTTTGACTGCAAAATACCAACTTCACTCTCCATTGCCCCTTTATGAACTGATTCAATTACACTATAGTCATAATCAGAGACACTGGAAACTGGTAATTTTGTGCTGTTCTCTAAAACCTTTGTAAGAGGACGACGTCGATCACGTCGTTTAGTAAAGTTCTCTTGCACAGGTCCCACTTGAGGTCTTTTCTTTTTTAATGTTAAAGAAGATCCTTTACTACAGTTCACAGGGCTTCCACAACCTATGCTACGAGCAACATAAGATGGACTACGAACAATATTCTCGGGAAGAACTACTTTTGGAATACCTTCACGTGATGTAGGCATATTAGGCTGCTTCCTTTTGGGAGCAATCCTCAATCCAAAGTCCTGTAGCCCTCTCATTCGAGTTGTGCCTTCAGTGCTATCGTCCTCCAAATCCGCCTCGCTCGTTAGTTTGAAATTTTGAACAGATAGTGATGCAGCAGCACTTAAAGGGTTTGTTTGCTGAAATGACACAACTGACTGCATGGCATCCAAAGGTGAATCAGGCTCCAAAATGTCATTGTGCTCCACAGATTTATGCTCGCGTCTATCTTTTTGCAAACCAGGAACATGTAATCTGGACTGCTTTGTCTCACTACCATGTTTCTTTTCATCAGAAAAGACTGCTTCCAGGCTAGAGGAATGTTGTTTATGAATGAGCTGTTTCTTCTCAAGCTCAAGAGCATGAAGAATAGCATCTTCTCTGCGAGCATATTTTACTACTTTTTTTGCTGGCAGGTTCGCATAAGCTTTT
This sequence comes from Picea abies, assembly GCA_900067695.1. Classification (NCBI taxonomy): domain Eukaryota; kingdom Viridiplantae; phylum Streptophyta; class Pinopsida; order Pinales; family Pinaceae; genus Picea; species Picea abies. Next base: position 5,495 of record CBVK0102206854.1, read on the forward strand.
GCCTTCTCTATACAATCATCGTACTCACCACAACGAAAGGCTTTCACTCGCTTGGATTTTTCAATGTTGTACCAGTCCCTGAAATAACAAGAAGTTTGTAAATTGATTGACATCCAAAATAAATTATATAGCTTTTGGTTGTATGTACAACCACCATGCTAAAATTAAATTGCTGTCCAAGAATGAAAATTCCATTTAGAAAAAGAAACAGATTCATTGTAATGGAAGGGAGATTATTCAATGAATGCTGAAGTGGATGGTACAGGGCAAAAAGAAACAAACTAAAGGAAGTTCAAAATGTTTTCAAAAGAATGCCTTATATGGCATTAAAACAATAAGATTAAGATAGCTAATTGAACTAAATTCATTAGGTCTTGAACTCTAATGTGTAGCAAATCGTGATTCAAAAATTAAAGCATGAAAACAGCTATTTACAAATATTAATGAATTTCAGGGAAGGTACAGGGCATAATTATAGTTAAAACTTAAACCTTGAAACATGAAATATCTCTATCTCTAAAAAGTTCTCAACAAAAGTTGATGAAACGGTCAACAGGGTTCCATTGCCCAAAACTAATTTAACATCAAATACTTTGAAGTTTGATGTTAATTACAGCTAGGATGTTTGCTAAGCTAAATAGGTTAATATTAGTTGGGTCAAATAGCCCATTAGAATGTTGGTCAGATAGATTTAGATAATTATCCTTAAAGCTAGTTCGAACAAGATAAGATCAACTCTCCTTAAAAGTTTTTCGATTTTCAATCTTTCATAACATTTCTGAAATGGCAAAAACAAGTTGCAAGGCTGATGCATATAAATAATGTGAGGCCTGGGCAATTTATTTTTATGATCTGTATGTAATATCTTGTTAAAAATGAAGGAATAGGTAGTTGCACAAATGTCATACTTTTGCATACTAATGACAATTAAAACAGAAAGCAATCCAAACTAAAGTGTTGTGTCCCTGTTCTGAATGTCAAAAATTCGCAAACACATTTCTTGCATTTTTATGATTTATCCAGCATATACATAGTAAATACTCCATCCTCATTCCTGTGTCCCATAACCATGATTTCTAGGCATTTGACAATTGGTGCAGCTGAAAACCTTTTCCACTGCTGAATCATTTTTCTGCTAGTGTGACTAAAATGTTCCCAAAATAAAATTTATACTAAAACATAAATTTTTATTACATAAAACGCATTATCGGATTGGCAAACCAAAAAAAATTAAGAAAGAAAATGTATATTAATGTCCACGGGTAGTCAGAATCCAGCTAATAGGACAGTGAAACTACATCATAGTATTCCATATGCATAGGCAAAATGACAGTAAAGGACCTCATGCCCCACCTAAGCAATTGAAACTAGAGCTAATTAAGTAGAAATATAAGTATATGTACAAGATCAAACACAAATACTGTATACATCAAATAATAAGCCAGAAAGGGTGGCGTTTTAAGCATGTTTTTGCTGCGTCTGCATGCCTCCCAAGTCCTGCTGCATGGGATTCCATGTCATCTAAAAAAAGGACTATGTAAATCATGAACTAAAAGAGGCAGAAAACATCCTTTGAATGAAGATCATTAAAATGCAGGTAAAACGAATACAGGTATGGCCTAGGGGGATAGAAGTACCCACGCAACAACTTTTTTCCCATTGGTGTTTATTGACCTTTCCCATTTGCTTATTGTAGTTTACTTCGTTTTGCTAATTTGTTTCATGTCTTATAGTTGAGCTACTCTCCATTGTCATTTTTAGGACATGTATTTTTTTGGTACGGCTAAACAACATTTGCTTGATTTGTGGGGAGCTTTCAATCCCAGCTCCTCGTTATCACAGTAAACCCACATTGATGTGGGAATGCCAAACTCAGCCAACTTAAGATCAACTGGGGCTCTATGTCTGTTGGGGTTTGAATCTGGATCTTTTTCGTGGGGACACCCCTTCTCAACCACTAGACCACAGCCCTACATAGTTTTTTAGGACATTGCTAAAATCTCTCCAGCCAGTTACAGCTATTAGTGGACATTAATATAATTCTAATTCTTTTCATTTCAAGAACATTATTTCCTGACTTGTGCCACCAAAATAGCTGTTATGAGTTATCAGATGCAGCTCTCTGGCCATTTTAAACATTTTAGGCTGTTATTTACCCAAATATATTCTCAACAAAATAGTGATCTTAGTAGGCCACTTTCAACAAGAAAGATGTGGTTCATTATTTATCGGTCTTCTACATTTTCAATATTTGAGGTTTGGTAATGTTATTGGTATACTTGCTGACTAGAACACAGGTAAACAAGTCAACATGCTTGCTTATAAGAGTATTGACTTTTTATGAGTGCAGGAAGCAGTCATTGCACCTAGAGAAGCAAGATGTTGTTACATCCCAAGGTGGAAGAGATGTGTCATGTCATGTGCATCACATTTATAAACTAAAATGGAAAACAATATGGCAATCAACCTCTGATGTCAAGAAAAGGCCGACCTAAGAAAATAGATAAAGAATAAACTAGCATGGATCCATCTAAACCTCAGATCTTTTAAGTACGGAGATGATTGCAAATAGGCTTTTTTATGCTATAATTATCAATCTAATGAACAATTTGAAAACCCCGTCAAATAGCAAGTTGGTTCGTCTCATAGCTAGAATCAAAAAGGAGGTTCTGCAGTTCGAGGATATCAAGTTATTACATGTTCCAAGAAATCAACAAGCAAACAACCTTGCCAATAGGGCCTCGAAACTAAGCGAAGGAATTCTAAGAAAAAGAGGGGAAATTTTCTTCCAAGCTATCCCCTAGGATCATGATTTATATCAATATTTGTATGTTGCCACGTTCTAAGAAATTTAGGACACATATGACATTTCACCAAAGTAGGCATATAGTCTATAGACAGAAACTGGATGTAACGTGCATCATCCTCACAGCATCCCCACACATACCACTCTTAATTCATCGCCAACATTTTGAAACATTGGGAATATTAATGCAAGAGGAAGGTGGGATTATGGATTATGAGGAAGGTACTGAAGCGAAGACCAGCGAGGAACTTTGATGGTTGTCATCCCAGGTTCAGCTGGATTTTCAAGTAAGCCTTTTCATCAAAGCATTGTTGGATTATTCAGTTGTTGGTCAAATTATTTCAAGGCAAAACCTAGCGGTTCCAAACTCAGTTTGGAACTTTGCGTTGGCTCTAGTCTGGAGCTCTGTATCCTCTAGCTCTGGGGTCTTTTTCCTGTTTCATATCGCTGGTAACAGGGGGATTGGGTATCTTACGGTTTACCCTTTTGAGTTTGAATAGTCTTCTTCTATGGGCTATATTGAATTTTCAATTCTGGGTTATGAATATGTTGGGCAATACTGGTTATCTTCAGAGTGGACCTCGGACTGGCAGCGAGAGAACACTCTGGACTTGTCTCTTCCTCGAACCTGGAAAGGACTGGTTCGCCTCTATTTGTTTAACAGCTCCAAGGTTTCTTTTCTGGTGCTCTACTATTGCTCCCTCGTGAATTTTGCTATGTATACTTGTTTGGGCATTTGTGGGAGCTTTAGGTTATGGATTACCCCGAGAGCCATGGTAACCGTCATAAGGAAATTGCGCAGAGTTTTGCACAGGCATGAAGACTTCAACAATAGCAACAGGACGTCCAAATTCTCAGTAACAACTAAGGTCCACGAAAATGAGCACCAATTTGTTTCTTAAAATGCAGTGATTATGGACACCCTCCAACAACCAAAAAGGTAAATTCAGGTCTTGGAAGCAGAATGTTCAATGCTGAGGAATATGGTCTGCAATCTTAATAAGGGTTTTCAAGCTGCTGCTTCTAATTTTAGAATGTCAATGAATTCTGTCCCTGATAAACCCAGGGAAGAGGAAACAGTCCATCAAATGCTTGAAGATATGGACTTGGGCAATCAGGAATCACAGCCTACTAATTTTGGTCAAGATGAGGCTACTAATATTGGTCAATATGAGGCGCACAGAAAGCATGTCTTTTATTAGTATCAGGTTTTCTTATGTTATGTCGAACAGTTTTGATTTTAAGTGTCCTTTTTAGAGTTTATAACAGTAGAAACTTTTTGAAATCCTCTGCGAAGGATAATATAGACTTTTCTGTACCAGACACACACTGCTTGATAATTATGCTGATTTTTGTTCTAAGAGACAGCAACTTTTTCGTATTACTATGCTGACCAGCTGAAGCTGCAGCCTATTTTTAATACAGAATATCATCCATTTCTGTTAAGAAAAAAAACATTACTCTAACAATGCTGACTTGTCTCACTTGATCATCTACATCCTCAAAATAACTCCCTTGATCCTTCATTCTTGGAAATAATATATGTTGCTTTAAATGTGTTAGAAATGCTCACATATCCAACCTTAAACTGTTTACAGTTTGACCCTCTCCATTAAATAGTTTAATTGCTTTGATTGATCCCAAGGTTTTCTTCTCATCCATGGAGTGGGAATTGGCCGTAGTTTTGATCATGCAGTAGAATTTCTCCCTCCATAACACAGAAAAACTGACAATTATCGAAAAAACATCCATGAAAAGAAACCTGCCAAACCATTTCCTGTAAGTTATCAAAATATCACACCTAACTGATCACGAGTATTAGATGTATTATGGAAAATGCCACCTCCAACTTTATAGCAAGTCCACATATCCCTCATACGAATGATTTCAAATAACAGATTTATACTGAAAATGCAACTGCTTCCAAGCAAGCCCAATCCTTGGAAAATACATCCAATTATTCAGAAAAATGTTTTGAGTTTCATGATATTACAATCCACAGGAATACAAGCCCATGTACAACATGGTGCATGGGCTTTGCATGGTGTCAAATGTTTGCTTCAGTGGATATGTAGGAAGTGGCTTTCCTGAATGTAGGGCAATATGACCATATGAAATATAGGGAAAATCATTAAAGTAGGGAAAACATAATAAATGATATGGCATAAAATATTAAAAGTCAAAAGTTTATGGAAAAATGAACACCAGTCTCCATGAGAGACAGTTCCCAAGGAAACAATGGGTTTGAGTGCAAAAGAGGCGTACATGGAAAATGAACTGCTTTGAAAAAAATGTCCAAGAACAATCTTCATTGATAGACATTGCTGAAGAGAAAGGTAAGAAACCACTTCCAATCATTGACGCAAATTTGCTAAAGAAAAATTTCAGCAAAGCGGATCACTTAAAGTGAGGATCAGGGGACTTAATGATAAGAATGATCCAATCAAGAAGACAACACACTTATGCCAACATGGCACTCTTAGACTTAAAGAAATTGAACTGAAAAATGCATTGTGAAAATGAGACTCGTCTCTCATTAATAATTATTCACTTCTAGAACTATGCATATTCTCTTCCCTACAAACAAAACAAATACTACCCCTGCTACCACCCAAAAAAAAGAACTATGTTGGTGAAGATTTGGCTCCTCAAAAATAAGAAATCTGGTTAGCTAAAGATGTTAGAAGCATGTAAACAAGGCAAGTTGGTCATACTTAGAAATCACCATGCATGGATTAGAAGCAACCCATCTCTTGCTTGGACTAGTCAACAAACCACAACCCCCTGCTTTGTCCTATAAATGACACGGGGCTTGCCTGGAGAACAACAAGATGTTGATCTTGTCACCTAAAGGTACCGGCCTCTCTAAGGAACAAAGCCAGTTGTCTTTGGTTGAGATAGCAGAAAAATGACGATAACAACCCCACTGAGACTCTAAAGAAATAATAAAAGCTCCTTCAAATCGCACAATAGAAGGGACACCTAAAGATGAAGTGCTCCTCAAACAACCTACTAAAAATATTAGAGCCGACAAAAACTATTCTCCCAAGGGATATGGTGTTTTGATTCAATATCATGCTGGTGAGAACACACTCTCCATTGACTCAAAGGAACCTAAGACCGTGAGACCAAAGTCATAAGTAGCTTGGTCGAACAATAAGACCATCCAAAACCTGCACTAAGTGCTCTACATAGGACAGCTTAGGACTATTCGGCTAGAGGGAAGAAATCAAAGTGGTTCATATATACTATCAATAAATGTCCTCACTGATTATCCTAATAATTTCCCTCTTCAAGGGGAGAAGGTGGGGAGAGCATGGAAAGAGTACCTAAAAGGTGGGAGGCAATCAATGGAGATACCAATTGACTATAGACGCAATGAAGCCTCCAGATACACATCATTTCCAACTTGGGAGACCTAGAGAAGCAATCTCAATAAAGAAGCAATGGGCCAAATAAAGGTACCTCTCACAACCTAACACTAAATCGGCAAGGGATTTGAGCCTATGTAAAAAAGAGGTGAGCCAAAAGATGCACTCACGTCGAAGGGCATGGGCCCCAAATTTAGCTTGGGCAATGCATTAGGAAATCATCTACTTACAACAAATCATAACTAAAGCATAATGATCTAGACCCTGGTAGGCTCCTCAAACCCTCAAGCCATAAAGAGCAATGGGTTTAATTTGAGATCAACATCCCATCCACTACTAATGCCTCCCATGCAATACTTGAGCATCATCAATCATGCAAATCATTATACTCGCTTGCTAAAGTATCAAGTTGAGACTTCTTCACAAAGTGTGAATGAATGGCATAAATGTTCCATCAAGATATGATTCTTCTTTAGTGAGATGTTACCATGCTTGAGTTCATGAATTTGCCATTCCTCTGCACTCATTTGATTGGGGATGGAAAAACTCTTGGAAGTTAAACAACCAACCGTAAGATACTAATATAGTGGCACTAGAGTGGAGAAAACTAACATTGAATCTTCCTTACAAGGGACACAAAGATCCATAACTTCTGCTGTGTGGAAGAGTGACTAAGAACAAAACCAAGATGAAGAATGTGCACCTAGTACCTTCCACACATCGAGACTTTAGAGCATGCGACCGTAGTCTACCGTCCACTCTTGGATCTCCTTCAAATGCAGTACCAAATCTAAGGAATTTTTTGGTCATATTTGCATCACTAAGATGTGTCATCTAGTATTGCCAAAAGATTTTTGAATAGCCCTTTATTAATGTCAATATACGAGCCATCCTTATCAATCACATCTAGGGCAAAAAAAAACAATAACATTTCAATCCTTGAATGGCCAAATCAGCAAACTAAACAACACTTTTGGATGTACTCGTAGATAGTAATAATTGAAGGGTAGCATATTAGTGATGCATTTAGTTGTCCTAGGAAGCTATTTTGCATGTCCATCCATGAAGGCTTTTCCTCACTAGGGTGACATTTACGCCTACTATGTACAAGAAAATGTAGGAGGAAGCACCATGCTACTTTCCATCAGCCATATTTCAAGTTCATAAAAAATATAAATGTAGGGATTTATTTTTCATACCATTAGCTACAAAGTAAGCCCCTTGTATAATCCATAACTAATGTGTATGAAAAATGTGTTATGGGGAAGTGTGCAATAACAAGAAGTCACTTGTACATATTTCCTACTAATAAGAACAAGTATAGTTGTAGTCATATCTATAAACATGCGATACAAGTATAATCCATGGAATTGGTTGCCTTGGGATTTGCACATGTGGATTGGTTGCATGCATCTTGTGGACCACTTTCTATTTTTGGTGGTTGGTTATGGAGTATTCTCCTAGGAGAAATATTTTATTGTTATATCTCTCATGCACCTTGGAGGGAGCACTTTGTGAGCCCTTCTAGTTGGACCCTTGAGCACATCCTCCTAGATTGAAGAGTATCTTATAGTTTACTATATTTTTGCAAGCATCCATTCTTGGATGCGAATTCTATGTGGACCCATTTAGCATTTGACTTGGTCTAATACCTATTTCTAGATGGTGCATCCTCTCTTGGAGCTTATTGCTGCATATTATTGCCTATTTTTAGATGAGGGCAACCTCACATAAAGAGGCTAGCATCTACATGCCTTGATATTGTCAACCATGGTTTACTATTTGTTGACTTGTCATGGAGATAGTTAGAAAGATAATAGATTTTATTGGATGATTGACTTAACTAACTCTATATAAAGAGGAGTTTCTCTCCATTTCATTTGGAATTGGCAAATGGAGATATGGGCTTTAGAGAAGTGATGAAGTATCAAGCTTAGGAATTGAAGCTTGATGGAGGGCCTTTGTACCACCACTCTTGAAGATAATGGAAGATTGAGGTATTGATCCACTTTGATGTACAGTTTATTTATGCTCTTCAGTTTGCTGTTCATGTTGTTGTAGATTCTTCTTGTTGTCGTTCTTTTATAAAGGCTTGGTAATGAATTTATTCATCTAGGAGTAAATCAATCTGAGGAGGTTCTCCCTTTTGCTTTATTTGTTGTTTTAATTCTGCACTTGTTATCCTTTCTTCTATCAACCAAGTTGCAGATTTAGAAGCACATTTCAGCCATAAAACAGTACCTTTATAATCTGATTGATGAGTTGCAATCTTAGCCCTCCAAGACTAGTTTTCTACAACACATTTCCAGCAAATACTGAAGGTTCAAATGTATCAAATTAGGCCCTTTCTACCTTAAGTACACACCTTAAAGATGAATGTATCAAATAGTTTATTCTTCATCTACTAATTGGTGGAAGATGATAAACAAGCCTTTTCTACCATATGACCTGCTTCAAAGTAGTTGTTAGTGACACATTAGTTCTCTCATTTATCCAATGCCTTGTGACTCCATTGGCCCATGATTGATAGGCACTTGTTTCCTTCCATCTCTTTTATCCCTTGTTTTTATCCTTCATTTTCCTACCTTGTCCTTATCCCATTTCTATTTCCATCCCATTTCATATACTCCTATAACCATGTTCCATACATTTTGTTAATGCTTACTCTTCCTACGTCACCTAAGACCCCCACTCCATAGACTTAGCAATATTATTTAGGGAAAAGCCCCCTTGAGTTGGAGAAGAGCCAACCAGAAGAGAGAGGAAGAGCTACTGTGGTGAAAGTAAGTAGCCTTCTTCAGTTGCACAACACTAGCCCCTTGATGCTTGGGACTTTATATCATGTGGGGGTGCTAGATTTTGTAACATATAGCATCCTTCGTAATCAACACAACACATGCAAACAGTAAATACACAGAAGAGAAGCCAACCCTTGTTCCATCCAATATTGAGCAAAGCCCCTACTCCTACAACGAAGAACTACTTTAAAATTCTAGATCGAAGTAGTGAAAAGGAGGATGCAGACATTCAGAAAAAAACAGCAAAAGAGGAAATGGAGGAGGTTGTGAAGGATCAACAAAATGAGGAGGAGCAAGGGCCGGGGAAAAAGGAAGATCTAGTTGAGGAGGCTCCCTGTCTAGCAAGGGAAAAGGAAGTAAGCAAAAAAGGGGAAGAGACAGCTACAAGGCCCCATCTTATGTGGGAGCTCTCTGATAAAAAACTGCCCCATCCTTCAACTCTCCACCACTTACAAGAGGACAAAAAAAATGGAGAAGGTGCTGAGGGAAAAAGAAGTGGACAAAAATAAAGATTTGGGATCTCAATCCCTGCTAGACAAATATGGCTACAACTCAGGTTCATAGAAAAATGCATAGGTATGTTTTTTGGTGTATTTTGATTTACAAGCAATTTGTCAAGGAGTTCAAAAGTCTTTGCACTATTAAGCACAGGAAGTCAATAATGAAAGCTTGTTCAACCCATCATCCCAACCCTAACCCAAGGATAGGATGAAGAGTGGTATACATAAATGTTGTATTGGGCTGTACAAGTATAGGGGCGGCCCTCCCCTTTTTTCTTTTAAGGTATCTATAAACATTACAATAAAAAATAGTTGTAATCAGATCTGCAGTAAAATGGGACCATCGTCTGTCATTACAAGCCAAGTTCCTACGGGAAGCTGCACTAGAATTGACCCAAAGTCAGATCTATAGTATTGCTACTCTTTATGTGAAGATAAATAGGTAAGTTCCTAACCTGCAATTGTAATAATCTAGAATTTGGAATTGGATAAACCCTGTTAGAAGATGCCTACGGGCAAGACTCATAACATGTGCATCTACTCTTTTTCTGATTCTTTCCTTCAAGTGGTAGTATTATATTCCGCTAAGTACTGACTTGCTCACTGCTACTGTTTTCAGCTATATCAGTTATGAATGAGGTACTCATGATCTTTGCGATCATCAACTCATTATCATGTGCAAAGCTAGGGATTACCAGCAAATTCTGCGTCCTCATCAAACAGGAAATGAATATGGATGAATAGCTCATGTAGGAACTCCTTTATGCCAACGGACATTTTTCTCATTAAAACATGTCAGCACCTTAGGCTGAAGAGGAAACTTCTCGTAGACTTTTCAATTCTAATATGCCATTCCAAGTTCTAGTGTACCTTTTCACAGTACTTTCATAATACACTTTCCATATAATTTCAACATGAAAATGTCGATCTTCCAAAATGATCAACAGCTTCTTGATTTTCAATTGTAGATCTTATTAAACACTTCATAGATATATTTGGATCTAGTGTAAGAACAACCAGAAAATAATTTTCAGGCAAACTAAGAAGGATACACCAGAAAATCATCGGTCAGGGATGAGCTAGTCATGAAGGAAAATAACAGATAAACATACAAAGACAAGGAAGAAACTGGCTTAGATTATTTCTAACAAGATAAAAATACAGACACTGAAAAAATATTACTTGGAGGTTATTTAATAATTGAATTCCGGATGTTGGTGAAAGCTGAAGCAGACAAAGAAAGAGTACAGCAGGAAACATAGTGTGAGATTTGTTGACAAAAAAATTGCCCACTATGAGGTACCATTTTGTACTGTTGTTTTATTAAACGAAGCACAACACACTGTGAAGAGGATTATTATTAATGTCATACATCCCAGATGAGGGTGGAACTATTTATTTGTTTCTTCTGGTTTCTATGCACTATTTCCCATGTCACATGATGACAGTCTTCAGAAACATATTATGCAACTACTCAACTTGATATATATTAATCCATTCAAAATCGTTTGAGGTCTACTAAGAAAAATTATTGAATTGCTGAAAACAAGAAGAGGAGCTTGTAAGAATCATCGCCTTCGACAAAAGTTCTATTTTAAATACATGGAATCCAACTAGAGAAGTTCCACGTCTGAAAATAGGAATTACAGATGGATATGCAGCAATGATGGTTTCATTGGAAAGGAAGAAAAATGCAATTTATGATAAGACAATTAGGGTGAAGAAGAGGATACTCACACGCTGGCATCATCCCTACCAAGGAGCTTGACAGGGGTTCCTGATCTGGGAGACATCAAGTGGGTTGCAGAGAGCTCCTCTACACCCAGAATCCTTCCAGGCCACCAGGACCCATTTCTCCTCCTCACCCACACAATGGTACCAACGGCTGTATCGATTTTGGGTGTGGTAGTGGGTGCTGCTGCACTTGATTCCCCCATGATTGCCTAAAAACCAAGAATCCAACCCAGCTCAAATGCCCAGTACCCACCGTCTCATTGCCACCTCCTTGTATACCTCAAGCCATCTGGTTAACCTGCAAATCAAACCTCAGATAACATCAACAATCACCTCAAGCTCATGAATTCAAATAAGCCCAAATCCCATTTATACAAATAAGATTATGCAAACAGTAATAGAGGGCTAGTAAGACACGCTAAATAACTTTTTAAAATCCATAAAAGCCATGTGAATAGAATGAAAACAGATGTGCTGCAAGCCATTTTTTAGGTGTGTACTTTATGCCTGAATGCTTCTGGAGACCGTTTTGGCAGAAGGTTATGATGGATTTGAGTGATATAGGCTTCGAATAGTTGGTTTTCCGAGTAGTTCTTGTCCTGGAAACCTGCTCCCTTAAATTCCCACTTCACCACTTTCGGATCTGTGTTCATCCAGGTGGCCCAAAGGAAAGAAAGTGTTGTTTTTTCTCAGGGATTTGAGACAGATTAAGGAAGTAATCCAAAAATGAGTTTTGCTCCTCCCTCCGCTCTTTCTTCTCTTCGCTCGTGAGGTGGGGTTCTAATCCCTGGTTAGCGAAACCCATGCCTACAGTTAGCACAAGACTTTGATCCTAGTGACTCAACCCTGATTCCAATACTATGGTTAAGCTACCTCTCGCTCACGTTGGACTTGTCCTTGTTACCAATGTCTATCTTTTTATGCTTTCGTCTTATATAAGGTAGTGACGGGTTTTATAACTATATGTTTCACTATCTTATGCCATTATTAAGTTTGATTCAAAACAATGCCATGCCTTCTATGGTTAAAACTTTTCTCCTCCCTATTTCATGGGCATTTTCACAATCCTTTGATTTGATTAGCTTTTTCCTCTTTATTTCATGGGAATTTTCAGACTCTTTTGATTTGTTTATATTTCTCCTCTCTTTTCATAGTCCTTTGATTTATTATCTTTCTCTTCTCTATTTGAAGAGTATTTTTATAGTCATTTGATTTGCTTATCTTGTTGAGAGAAGTAATTGAGAAATTAAGGTGTATTTTGAAGTGTATTTTCTTTATGAATTGTAATATATCATGATTTTTATGTTATGAATTGTAATATATCATGATTTTTATGTTAATAGATCTCTATATAGGTAGTGGCCCTCTTACTAATATGATGGTTGATTTTACTAATATGATGGTTGAAGATTGTACTATGAGTATCATTTTTCTTCTTTTATAGAGCCAAAAAATATTAAAAAAATCATTTATCTCATAATATTTTATAACACTCATTCTCATGTTATCTCATATGAGTTGAACAATGAAAAAAAATAGATATGTCAATGAATGGTATGTGGAAGTGTTTTTATGATTGTAAAACCTATTATCCTAAAAATATTTATTATCTCATATTGTTTGAGAAATTTGCGATAACATATAAGTCCCAACATACCATGATCGTTTTTCTTTTCTTTCTCCCCAAAAAAAAATTTGTTGTTTATATTCAAGTAGAAGAGAAATTACACTCATCATGTGATGTTGCACTTACATAACGAAAAAAAAGAAGGGAATTCAGTATATCCTCTATGTATCCCAAAAAATAAACTTTTATTTATGCTACATACTTACTAAGTGAAGATTGTATATATGTATTCTTAAGACAAATACATACACCATTGTTTTTGTCAAGGAACGGTGTACTTACTTTTTGCGCCTTATGATGTATATTCTAATTGGATACTTCACATGTCGAATATAAAGATTTGTTTTCTTGGAAAAATAAAATGTAGACTTACCAAATATGTCAAATAAACTCCTTAACAATCCTAAAATTTGTCATGAACCTGAAAGTAGTATACATATCATCTAATCATACTCAAAAAACATATAAAAACATAATATTTTGCCTCTAACAAGTCAAGGAGACCTTCAACAGCCTTCAGATACATTCAAATCTACATTAGGAATAATTGTAGTCAAATATTGAGGTTATTCCTCCTCTGATTTCTTCACATATCACCTTTCCATAAGATACTTGTTGACCTTCCTTTAAGAACTTATACGCCTTTATATTGTATTCTATGAACACACATGTGGAGGAAATTGACTCAAATATATTTACTATGGACTTTATCTAGTCCCCTAGAGTTTTTAAATAGATGTTTAAGAGTTGACATGAACCATCCATCCCGTTAATCACTAGATTGGAGTCTCCATAAACCTGTATGTTGCTTAATTTTTTCTCCATGGCTTCATTTAATAAAAGTATTAATGTCATTAATTATGTGAAGTTATTAGATCATGAACCCAAACCTGGCTTCATCTTGATTTAGTGACCTTCAAAAACAAATAAAATGCATCCTACACTACATTTGTTCTAGGGGTCTTGAGTTGATCCATCTAAAAAAACTGAAGCATGTTCTTTGTTGATAACTAGCTCAACCACTGCCTTTCTATTTTTTGTGTAAGAACTTATAAGTTGTAGCCATGGCTCTAGTTTGATATGAAACTTGGAAGGAGGGAATCTCTTTTTCTTCAAATAGAAGCGAGTTTCTTGCTAACCATACTCCTCGACTAGTCAAAAAGGACACAGTTCGACATTCCTTTAATTCCCTCTTGTCTCGACAATATCTTAAACATTCTTCGCTAATATCACCCACCCATCATTCACACATTTTATCGGAGAACTTCACAACAAATCTGTCGGTTTATGATGGGTGTCACATCACGCATTTAATGCAACCCAATATAATAAAACAAACTCTCTATCTTCACCAATCAAGTTTCCTAAGAAAAGAGCAGACCAGTCCACTACTCGCCATGTGTCATCAAATTGCCAGGTGAGCTCTAATATATCTTCTCCTTTCACTGATAGAGTATTCTAGGGTCATGGTTTAGCAGTTCCTTTGGTTTAAATTTTACATATTTCCTTCACGATGATGACCTACTCACACCATGGCCTGCCCTCAATCCCAACCTATCTTCTCTCCTCAACCCCTGCCTTTGTGGCTTCCACACAATTGGATAGCAAATTAAACCCATTGTATGGTATCTAGTCGAGCCATGTCCTTAACCCGGATTTCATTCAGCCCTGACCTCGGATAGAGGATAACCTGTAACCCTAACCCCCTTAAATATTTTGAAGCCCATCGAAAGTAGGAAGGACCCAATCTCCCACAATCACAGCTTTCAACCCTGCATTTCGAATTAAAACTATGTTCCCCTTGAATCAAGACTTAGTGCAAAAAAGGATACAATTTTCATTGCCTTTGGGGACCATTCTACAAACATCTCTGCTCCCATTGGGAGACTTCCCACGAACTAGTCTGATAGCCATCAGCGAAGTTTATATAAACTCCCCCAAATCGAACTTTGACTTGTGAGAGTACTTCACACCAATCCATCCAATGTACTTAAGGTTCCATCGGTGACCATCCCATTAACTTCCCTGATGATAATCAAAAGACTTTCTATTAACTTTCTCGGTGGTAATCAAAGCCTTTGTATTAACTCCTCTGATCCACCAAGTTACCCATTGGCACAATTTACATAAATTTCCCTAATTTACACTTTGATCTTTTGGAGTACTTCTCGCCAACTCCTCTGATACATCGTAGGAGTTTGTATCAACTCATTTGATGCATCGAAGGAGTTAAGGATAAATTTGTCGATTCCTTTGATCCCTCTTCTTAATCAGTGATCTTGCCATCAACTGACATGATTCACACTTAAGTGTATCATAACCTTTCACACTAACTACCTTGATTTTAACCTTATAAGCATATTTTAAACCAGTGTCTTCTCCAGCTCTTACCTAAGGGATCATTGTGCCTTCTATTATACTTTCATCATCAGATGACGACCTCTCGCCTAGCACTAACTCAAGTGAATCCTCGAGTATTTACAGACACTTAGACAAATTAGTTTTGTGCATAAGTTATGTTTTTCTTTACACTAATCTTGTCTTCACCTTGTAGGTTCATACAAGTCTCCGAGAAAGAAAACAACCAATAAAGCACCTACCACCGAGGCCTCTAGAAGTGGCCAACAAATTGAAGATGAACCGGACGTTGTTGGGGCTATGTATGAGGACACCTCTGGACTCCTAAATAAGGAAGGGGATACACTCAGATGAGGCGATGTGTACCAGATGTTCAAAAAATAGAACTTCTCCACTTACGTCGAAGATCAAGATGAATTGAAGATCTTCAATAACATTAGAAGGTATGGATATTCAAAGTAGCAGCCTGTGTTGTTGTGTTTCTTTAAGTTGACACCATCGCTTGTTTATTGAAGCATGTAGATGTGGGAAACATATATGTCTGTAACTCTAGAAAGGAACCCATAGCATCGTTTTAGCCCTGAGACTTAGCAAATTGTTATCATTTCGAGAAGGGGACTAAGAAGTTGGACAACAAACTTCTCGTTGAATTCAAATACACAGAAAAAGAGTTATGCCCCAGGTGGTACAAGCTAGACAGGGAATTCAAACTTAGACCCAGGGGAGGATACCCTATGACAATGCTAAGGAGGCATTATCAGTACATGGTAGCCATGTTATGCAGCCTATATGGGGAGCAAGATGCCTCCCAGTTTTCCTTGTCATACATGCCTATGATTTATTACTATGCGGACGAAGGATTATCGTTCAACTGGGATGACATTTTATCAGCCAACTTAACAGAGGCCATCACTACAATTGTAGAAGCTCAGTCGGGAACTTTCCCAAGTTTCCACATGTCTTCATACCTCATGGAAATTATGTACATATCCCACCAATACCCACAGATAGGGTGGAAATGGAAACCATCAAACGAAACCATTCACATATACTGTAAAGTGTTGTGGGAGCACAAGTACAAGATAGAATACCAGAAGTTATATGAGCACTTTTTGGCTCTCCTGTACGAATTCATATTTTGCACGCCATGCCCATGTATGACTGACAAAGTGATAGTTGTCATAAAAGGGATCGGGGATTGCTAGCTTATGGAGCATGATACTTTATCAAGGTGTACGGTGCCACAAAATCCCCCCATCTCCTCCCTTAGTATGTACCAAACAAGCTAGTACTCCAGGAGGTGGCATATCAAACAATGATGCATGGAGTAGGAGGAATTATATATCGAGGCAAGAAGGCAATATGGCCATCGCTCCCACTGTACATTGGTGTCTACTCATTTTCGAATAGCAAGCAAGCATAGGAAGAAGTAAACACCTTGCTCTCGTACCATTTGGAGAGGAGAGGTTCAAGAGACACGACCCAAATGGAGTTGTAAAATAACATTTCAATAAGGTAGGCTTGCCTTGGGAATAGACAACAGAAGTCTAGGAGGAAGAAGAGATACATCACAATGCAAGAACTTACGACGAAGTCACCTTCAAGAGATGGGGTAGATCCTTGGGAAGGATCAAGGATGAGAATAAAGCACGAGAAGAAGCCAGAAAGGAAGTAGAGGAAGAGGCAATAGAAGGGACGTCTACTATTTCCACTTATGAACAATCAAGATCAATAGAAGATGAAGAGACATTGATGAATAAAAAGAGGAGGAAGAAAGAGAAGATTCACAAGAAAAAGAATGACACCGCTAAGAAAAAGAGGAAAATTGTTGAAGAAGCCAACGCCAAAGCTAAAGCAAAGGCCACAACAAAGGTAGTTGCCCAGAAGGAAGTTGAGCAAAAGGCAACAGCAGAAAATGACACAGTAGAAGCAACACAGAAAGCAGGGAAGGAAGCGACGGACAAAGCAGTAGAGGAAGAATAGAGAAAGAAAGATGAAGACGCCAAAAATAGTCAAACAATCCCAATGGACATCGACATCCCTAAGATATCAATAGCCAGTGCCAGCTGACATACACAATTCAATGGACTAAGTTTGGGACTCAGTACTCCATTCAGGCCAAACAAGGTACCCAACCTAAAGAAGTTCATATACGACAAGGCACCATGAAAAATCGTGTAAGAACAAGAGGAGAAAGTATCGATGATAGGAGGAAACTCGACCTTAGTTATTACACAAATTCCCGTGACAGAACCTGTAAGCAAAGATCCATTAACCATAGCCTCATTTGGATCCGCTTTTTGGAACGCCACAAAAGATAATGTTTGAAATCCGTGTCAGCATAATCTAGAGAAAGAAACAAGGATTAGAGAGCTTGAGGAAAAGCTTCAATGGGTAAAGGTGGATGAAGGCAGCCTTCAAAGCTTCAAAATTAGCACAGAGAAGCTCAAAACTGAGCTAGAGGAGGCCTTAATCGACATGTATGCTCACATGCACATGTTCTAGGACTTAGTTGATATTATCATAGACCAACATAGAATGGTGCAAACCAAGCTCACACGGTTCAACATTATCCGGGAGGGCATGAACGACATTGATACATGGATCACAGAAAACCTTGATGCACTGACAGAGCTCTATCGCCCCTCAACCAGGGAAAGAAAAACTGACACTTATGCACTAGACTGCTGCCAGCAACTGGGACAAAAGCCAAACAAAGAAACTACTAGTTCAATGACAATATGTTCTCGCAGACACAAAGCGTCACAAGAATTACTCAAGTTATGTCGACTTCTCCAACTAGAGGAGCTTGGAAAAAATATTAAAATGGAAGAATTGGTCGACAAGGTACAGGATAACATGAGTCGTAGATGAGGAGTCACAGAGGCAGCCACAACAGTAACGATGGATCTAATAGAACATCATCTTATTCAATCGACAAAGGTCCATACTATGGTTTAGGCATTCATAACTACATTATCAAAAGATATGCAAACCCTCGACAACAACGTGGCAATGCACATGGCTACCATATATGAGCTTGCATATCGCAAACTCATTTCTTTGCATGATCAACTTGAAATATGGGTAGCATACCTCCAAGACGAGAATCCATAAAAGGAAAAAATAGCAAATTCAAAATTGTTATTTTTTGCACCCTATTTTGTCTTTTCTAAACTACTCCCAATTTTGTCTTTTCTTTGTACACTTGTCATCAAGAAGAAGAGAGATGAACAATTTTGTAACAATTTCTTTAGGAGAATACAAAGAGTCACATAATAGTTTGGAAAAATAGTATAAATAGAAGAAAAGACCCACTTTGAGGGGGCTCTTCAAGCATTGTATAAACCCAAGAACTAATTCAAGAACATATACTGTGTCAATGAATATTGAGAAGCCCTCAGGGCCAATTTTCGAAAGAGAGAAGAACTTATGTGTGTGGTTGATTTTGTTGTGAACTTCTTCAAGTAGAATGTATGTTGATCACATGGACTGTAAGAACAATGTTTGTTGATAGAGTAATCTGATGCATACAATGTCATGTTACAATATTGTTATTCTTTCTTATATTTCTAAGTCCCGAGCTCATAAGTTGGCAATGTATGCATAAATATAATTTAGACTTTTCTAGTTATATGTATGTGTTCTCATGTTTCTAACTTTGCACCTTCATTT